>CM055110.1:40958400-41015861 GCA_029204225.1 Diphasiastrum complanatum | reverse complement strand
GAGCGCCAAGACAAGCAATCTTCAATGGCAATAATAATCATGACACTGATATTTGTAGAGCAGTAAGCGTGGAAGATGAAAGTCATACAAAGAGATATATTTTAAGATAACTTTGAATTTGACATGGCTACCTCAAACACCATCGGAATGGATATGTGAGGATCAAAATGTATCCACCTATCAAGTTTTCAATCTACAAGGACACATATATACGCATGAGGAACTTATGCTGATTCTGATAGACTTGCACAGCCATCACGGTCTAGGCTAGGTAAAGCATTATAACCGGAAAGGGATATAACTGATGATCTAGCTGAATTTGAAGCAAGTACTGATATGAACCACACCAGGGAAACACCAAATCCTATGACTAGAAACTTGCTTGAGATGAACCAATCTATAAAATGATAGTATTGTTATGGGGTCCTGTTGATCAAGGCAAGTCCGAAGTAACGAAAGGAAAAACTCTACATCCAGCAATATTGTCACAATTCAATTTGGCAAATTGAAATGGCAAATGTGGATGTTACCTAAACTTGTTGTAGATTTGTGGTTACATCAATGATTTCGTGAGACAATAGGTAACCTGCGTTCTGACTCTTTCTAAATGTTGAATGATGAGCTGCTTCTTGTGCTGAAACAATAAAGTTCTTTCCCTCCTCTTGAAACTTTTCAGCATTATTGGGCCTATGTACATTTGTTATGATGAGTGTTCTCATTTAAGTGGCTTGTGATATTTGGGTTTCAGGGTAAATCAACGTTGTGGAGGTTAAAACATTCATAATATTTGTTTATGTTCGTTTACACTGATGGTATTCAAAATGCCTATCTATTTAATCAGGATTCGGTGCAATCGACTGCCAAACTAGTGCACGATTTTGCTCCGGAGGTAGAAATAAAATGGGGTGCAGATGGATTACGAGAAATTTTGAAGAATGAATCAATCCATTTCCGTTGCCATTGTTCTTGCAGGACAAGCACAGGTTAGAAGTTTTTGTATTTAAAATAATGTTGCTTTATATTTGCTTTGCTATTACCAATTGGATGGATTTGTTCTTTTAGAAGAAGTGCCTATTAGAGGGATTTGAGTCGTATTATAATTACAATTGTTGGTTGATTGCAAGTCTTTTTTTGTAAAACACAGTTGGAGATTGTTCACCAAGCTCTTAAAGCAGGCAAGCATGTTTTACAAGGTAAATGTGAATGGCAATTGCAAATAGTACTGTTTGTTGTGGTAGTGTGATCGATTAGGACGGTTTTGTTTTCTTAGTGTGCAAAATAATAGTGACACAGCTTTGGAATTGATATGTCACAATTTCTTACAAATACTCTTTGATGCTTTGTGATGTTGGCTCAATAATTTGATGCGAATATTGCGGTTTCAATAATGGTGCACTTGTTCTTTGCTGTGAAAGAGAAGCCTATTGGACCAAGTGAGTTACTCTATTGTATTTTTAATAAGACTATTAGAAGCTTTGGATATGGTTTAAGCATGTTTTTTTGAAAAAAAGGAAAACCTCAATGTTATGCGATCAATACTGAACCTTTGTGATTGAAATTTTCTGCTGCTCGTCTATCAGTCAATTGTAAGATACCATTTGAGAAGTCAGAAAAAGAAGGTGCTACCTACTAGGTTCAAATGTGTGGAGTGCTGGAGGTAGTGAAAGGGTGAGTTCATCTAGCAAACACCTGAAGAGTTAAATTAATGGATTGGAACCTAGTTTTGGATGCATTATGATAGATTCATGGGGCTAAGATGCAGAGAAAATACATTCGATTCACCACCTGTAGAAGTTAAAGCATGCGGAGAACAAGAGGTTGAATATGTGGCATCAAGCCATGTATAGAGAGAGTTGTGATTAGAGGGAGAAAGAGGCCCGTTCAGAGAGAGAACCTCGTTCTAGATAGAAAATTGAATCATGGAGGCTGAAAGTGCATCTTTTGAAAACTTCATTAGCAATTCAATAGAATGGAAAGAGTTATGAACTTGGCTCATTACATTCGCCGTGTCCATTCTTTTATTCATGCATAAGCAGGCCCTTTTTTATTCATATACTGGCCTTGGGCCCTATTTGGTCATATTTTAGGACTTGGTCACGTTGATTTGGAATGGGGGTCCTCCTATTGGGAGGGCGCACTATTTTCCCTCCAAATCCTTTTTCCCTCCCTTTTTTTGAATCCTCTATTTGATTCAGGGAGAGGGTATATGTAGGGCATCATTGTATTCCTTTATTCAGTTTATGATGATTGCTCCTCTTTAGCCTCCTTAAGCATTCTCTCTTCCTGCTTTCTAGCTTAAGTCCTGCTTTCTAGCATAGCTAGTGAATCTTAGCTTGTAACTTGGGATCAGAGCACTTTCCTACAGATTGGTGGAGGCTGTCCAGCGCCCTACCAGCCATCACTTTCATCGATTTTCTCCGTCAACTTTCCTGCAGATTGGTGGAGGCTGTCCAGCGCCCTACCACCCATCACTTTCATCAATTTTCTCCATCATTTTTTGCAGATTGGTGGTGGCTGTCAAGCACCCTACTGCCCATCACTTTCGACGATTTCTTCATCATTTTTTGCAATTTTGGTGGAGGTTGTCCAGTGCCCTGCTAACCCATCACTTTCGTCGATTTTTTCGGCTGATTTTCATTGTTTTTGCAGATTTGGTATCTGCTATCCAGCGCCGTACTACCTCATCATTTTCGACACTGTTCGTCACCGATTTGCTGTCCATTTTTGATATTGATTGGAGGCTGTCCAGCGCCCTACATCACCATTATTTTCCGCTCTTTTTTCAGATTCGGTAGTTGCTGCCCAGCGCCCTACTACCGTCTCATTTTCAGCGGTTCTCTTCACTGACTTGCTGTTCGTTTCGGCTATTGATTGGCGGCTGTTCGGCGCCTTACTTCAGCACCTTTTTCAGCCTATTCTTCAGCATATTGTGGATCTTGGTAGTGCCTAGTGCCCTATTATCTCCAGCTGTTACCTCTCTTTGTTGGCACTACTGAGCGGATCAGCACCCACCCATGTATTGCTTGCGCCCTTTTGCACTTCCTTTTTGCACCTACTTGTTGTCTTTTGGCTCACATACTGCTCATTTCCAGCCCCCTATTCCTGTTCATATTTGCTGCCTCACACCCTCCTCTTTCCTTTTTTTTCCATTTTGTTAGAACCCTTCTACTTATTGGCCTTGCACATTTGCTGTCCATTAATCTACTTTCTAAACCTCTTATTTTCTGATTCTTATCCATCTTGATTGACTGTTTATGTGCCATTTTTGGTGATTTCGGAAGTTAGACTAAGTTGGGGGTGACGACAAACGTCCTCTCCCTCAGGTTTTTGTCACTTCAGGTCCCTATGGCGACTTCTTCATCAGAAGACCCTTCGCAGAGCTCTTTAGATGATCGTTTTACACATATTAATTCCCGCATGGATCATCTTGAGAGTCGTATTGATCGTGTTCTTTCTAGCCTTGAGACTATCCTACCATGAGGGAATACCACCCCTCCCCAGACATTCTTCATCGTCCTAGTAAAGCACCTTTATTTCCTATTTTGAGTACGCCTGCTCTTGCTCCATCTCCATCTTCAGGAGGTGCTTTTGGTAGTACGTTTGGTCTCCCTTCATATAGTGCTAGTCCTTATGGGTCTCCTTTCGGGCCTTCTGTACCACCACCTGGATTTCCCTCCACACCACCAGGATTTCCTTCTCCTACTTTTTCAGGTAATCCTGAGCCTCATTTTGCTCGTGATTTTCGTGATCGCATCCAGCTTACTACTTATTGTGGTTCATCTGATGGAAATATCTTGGAAAATTGGTTCTCTAAGTTAGAGACCTATTTTCTTATGTATCCCAAGACTGAACCCAGAAAGTGCAGTTGGCTGCGTTACATTTAGATGGTCGAGCTCAGACTTGGTGGCGTGTCTATCGCTCTGAGCCTACTCGTGAGGGATCACATATATGGCCTACTTTTCGTCATGATCTTCATATGGCTATGATTGACCCACAGTGGTTGGTTCGCCAATGTGATTTGTTTCGTAGCCTTCGCCATACTAGTAATTTGACTGCTTATATTGATCAGTTTACTGAGCTTTCCTACCTTTTTATTGATCTTCATCCTACAGAGCTTATTTCACGTTTTATTGCTGGTCTTAGAGGCTCCTTACGATATGATGTTTCCTCTTTTCGGCCTCCTACTCTCTCAGATGCTATCTCCTTGGCTACTACCCTGCAACATAAGTATCCCGAGTTGTCCACTTCTTCTCGTTTTTCTCGTCCTCTTTTCACTGCTTCTCCTACTTTGGCTTCTTCTACTACCGTTCCTCCTCGCCCTTCTACACCTCGCCCTGCCTTTGTTCGCCGTTATTCAGCCGTAGAGTTCGCTGAGATAATAGCAGAAGCGCCTCTGTTATCGCTGTAAGAGTCCAGATCATCTCGCCCGTGATTGTCGACAGTCTCCTGGTCCTACCACTGTTTTTTACCATGAGGCTCTTACTCCTGATGATTCTGATGTTTATATCCAGATTCTTGATACTCTTGACCCACATTCTGTTGATGAGCCGGCTGACCCGCTTCCCGATGATCAAGGTTGCATCCCGATTCGAACAGGTCGATTCGAACCAGCCGGTTCGAACCGATTCTTTGAGGTTCGAACTGCCAGGCCAGGTTCGAATCGGAAAACGGTTCGAACCTTTTTTTTTTCCGATTCTTCAAAAAAAAAGTCAAACATTCGCTGATAGTACAGATACTTAATTCAAGACCTGTCACCTTACTACTTAGACAATCCTAATTTCTCACCTGCACTCTGGATGGCCTCCTCATGGAGGAATGCGTACACATCCTCTTCTGACTGGTCTCTCGGTGGCAACTCTGGAACCTTTGCCACATCGATCAGATCGGGATTCTAGTATCTACTATGTAGTATGTAGTATGTAATATGATCTATTTAGTATAATAGTATCTACTAATTGCCAACTGGGTCCTGCCACCTGGGATGATGGATCACATGTTAGAATTTAGAAATTATAATTTATGGTGTACAAGTTACCTGGATAGGCTCTGCGGTGGTCTGGAGTCTACCCAAAAGTCTCAGGTTGGCGTGTACGTACACCAACCTCTCCAACTGCGCTGATGATAGTCGATTCCTCTTCTTCGTGTGAATCATGGAATGGACACTCCAGTTCCTCTCACAAGCGACTGCAGTGCAGTCCTGTGAGAACGCAATTTGGGGACATCAATCCCAAACTTCGACCACCATGACACGGGACGTAGCTGGCCTGAATCACAGTTCAAGGGGCAGTTAGTACTTACTACTAGCAACTTGCAAGATGCAGCATAGACAACTTCTAACTGAAGCTAAAACAAGTCTAAACTCTTATTTATTTACAAAAGAGAATGTTTAGGCTTGTAAGGAATGGAAGAAGCTGCAAACCCACCCTAAATGCTTCCTGTATCTGCAAAAAACAGCAGTAGGAAAGCAAGAAAAACTTCAAGCATCAAGAAAAAGCTGAAAACTGTGGTTCTGGAAGAAAAAACAGCATGTATAGGCCTTAGAATCCGCGCCTATTTGCAGCATCTTGTGCGCCCAGTCTGCAGCTGAACCTGCTAAGTTATTGGCAGGAAAGAGGTGGAGGGATGGCGCACCTCCATCCCTCCTCACAGCCATCTCTCTCTCTCTCTCTCGGGTTCCTGGCTCGCGCAAACCCTCCACTTCGGACCTCGATTTCTGGGGGGGGGGGGGGTAAAGACAGAACTTGAATAAGGGGGGAAGAAAAGAAACCACCATGCATATCCTGTAAGAAGTCACCAACACTCACAACAACTGATTAGTCTTTTTTGTGCCTGTTTTTCTGCTTTTCCTCTTATTCAAGCCAAAATTGGCTCATTAAAAAGCAAAAGGCAGCCAACAAAACCACCTAAATCACTGTGTAATGAACAAAAAGCCGTAAAAACCAGCATTCACTCATATTGATGTCATGCCCATGACTGGTCTCGGGTAGCGTGTCCACGCTAGGGACCGGTAGACCGACAACCCGTAAGTTAATTGTGACTATAAGGGATTTGGGGCCCTTATGTGTACATGGTCATAATTAATGGTTGTAGGCCTAAACACTTGAAGGTGGATTGGTATGGGTCTATCAGTGAGTCATTGGGGAACTGGATGACATGGCCCAAATAGGCTGCAGAGGTGTCCAGTGAGGTGTCACAGTGCACTACTAGTGGTGCATGGGGCTTGGAGGGTATAAGTATACCTGCTGGGCTCTCACTAGTGTATGCTTGATAGCATGACTGGTGGCAGTATGCTGCTGGTATGATGCCTCATTCCTCTCTGAGTGATTGATCCATAGCTTGGGGGCTAGATCCGTTCGATCTAGGTTGGTTGGGTTGGTTTGTCCACCATCAGGTTCCATTGTGTTGCTTGTGATTGGCATGCTTAGAATAGGATCCTTGGACTGAGGACATTATAGTGGCTGCTCCACTTCATTTGCTACTAAAGAAGTCTCATACCTTTGTTTGGACTTCTGAGTGTCAATGCTTTTGATGCTTTACGTCATACCATTGTTTTTGCTACTGTTATGTGTCTCCCTCAATTTGATCAGCGTTTTATTGTTGAGATTGATGCTAGTGCTATTGGGTTAGACGCTCTTCTATGTCAGTCCGAGTGTGTTATTGCTTATGAGTCTCGTCGTTTGCGCTCTTATGAGCAACGTTACTCTCTGTACATGAAAAAGAGCTACTTGCTGTCATCCATGCTCTTAAGAAATGGCGCCATTATTTGTATCGTGTTCACTTTGATATTATTATTGATCATCGGTCTCTGCGTTATCTTTTTTCTCAGCGTGATCTTAGTGATCGTCAATATCATTGGTTACAATTTTTACAGTCTTTTCATTTTGATATTTTGTATCATCCAGGCAAAGGCAAACACGGCAGCTGATGCTTTATCTCGTCTTCCTGCATTATTACATAGTATTGTTGTTTCAATTCCTTCTTGGTTTGATGATTTACCGGCCGCATATTTGTCTTGTTCTGACTTTTCTGATGTTTATTATACTCGTCCCCTTTCGTCCTCTCGGAAGTTCCAGGTTTATACTGTTGTTGATGATTGTTTATACCACTACGGTGCTTCCAGTTCTCTTTCCATTCGTCCTCAGTTGTTGTCTAATGCTCATGCTTCCCCTATTGGTGGCCATTTTGGTTTTCAGAAGTCTTATGCACGTCTCAAGGACCATTTCTATTGGCCATCCATGAAGTCTGAGCTAGCCCATCTTATTCGTGATTGTCCTTTCTGCCCATAATAAATATTCCCGTGCTAAGTCCGCTGGTTTGCGCCTTAGTTGGCCCATTCCTCATCGCCAATGGACGAATATTTCTATTGACTTTATCCTTGGTCTTCCTCATACCCGCTGTGGTCATGACTCTTGTATGGTGGTGGTGGATTGGTTCTCGAAATAGGCACACTTTATACCGGTCCGCAATACTATTACATCTGAGCAGTGCGCACGTCTTTTCTATCAGAGATTTTTCGCCTGCATGGTATGCCACGTACTATCCTATCTGATCGGGATAGTAAGTTTACATGTACACTATGCGTATTCTGGATGTACAGCTTTTGATGGGCACTGCATATCATTCTACTGCTGATGGGCAGAGTGAGGTCCTTAATCGGATCCTTGAGGATTATCTTCGACATTTTGTTTCTCCTTCCGGGAAGGATTGGGATCAGCATTTATGTTTGGCAGAGTATAGCTATAATAGCTCTGTTAGTACCAGCATTGGAGTTTCACCTTTCTTATTGGCTCATGGGTATGGTCCACTTTTGCGAGGGGTGCCTCTTCCTCCTGATGATACACCAATTACCATTGCTTCTTTTTTATCCGGTGCTCGTGAGCTTATTGATAGGGCTACTACTCACTTACAGCAGGTTCAACAGCGCTATCAGACTTCTGTTGATCGTCAGCGCCGTCGTGTTGAGTTTCAGGTTGGTGATATGGTTTACCTCCGATTACGCTTTGCACGTCATCACTTTGTGCAGGGTCACGCTTCTACTGAGAAGCTTGCACCACGCTATTATGGGCCTTACTGTATCTTGGATCGCCTCAGCCCTGTTACGTACCGGTTATAGTTGCCTAATTCTACACGAGCCTGTGAGCTGCCATTGAGGATGATGCTCCTCGTTATCTCACATTTCCTACAGAGCCAGAGCTATTCCTTTTTTTGCCAGCTGCCATCCATCAGGTTCGCCTTCAGTATAGTCGACGTCGCAGGCAGGTTTAGTTTTTAGTACAATGGGATGTTCGTCCTCTTGAGGAGGCCACTTGGGAGCCTATTGATGTCTTTAATCATATACCATTATTGGCAGAGCAGGCTCGAGCCCTCATGGCTTTAGTTCTCTCCTCTACTACAGATGTCATTGTAGATGTTCCCTCTACTTCATGATTCGGCTAGCTATGACTATTCTTTTATGTTTTGCTTGTAGTATTTGCTTAGTACTTGATTTACACAGTTATGATACTTTTGGGGTATCTGTTGTGACGACTTATGTCCTCTCCATCAATATTTCCATTAGTTCGTGATTTTTCAGTATCTAGCATGCTTACCTTATTCTTCTAGATAGTCAATATGCTTGTTAGCCGGTGGAGAGCTTTGTTTTTCTGCAGGGGAGAGTTATGGACTTGGCTCATTACATTTGTCGCGTCCATTCTGGCCTTTTATTCATGCATAAGCAGGCCCTTTTTTATTCATATATTGGCCTTGGGCCCTATTAGGTCATATTTTTAGGACTTGGTCACGTTGATTTGGAGTGGGGGTCCTCCTATTGGGAGGGCGCACTATTTTCCCTCCAAATCCTTTTTCCCTCCCTTTTTTTGAATCCTCTATTTGATTCAGGGAGAGGGTATATGTAGGGCAGCACTGTATTCCTTTCTTCAGTCTATGATGATTGCTCCTCTTTAGCCTCCTTAAGCATTCTCTCTTCCTGCTTTCTAGCATAGCTAGTGAATCTTAGCTTGTAACTGAAAGGGTGAAAAATAGGACTGAACTTCAACTAGGTGCTTGCTGATATTGAAAGTGGGTCCTTCAATAGAAGAATGTGGCAAAATGATTACATTCTTCAAGGGAGATTTTTAGAGCTGTATCGACGGCTGTTTGTTACAGCCAAGCGTAGATTGGCAACCAAATATCGAACACCATCTCGATAAACTTCAAAACGTCCTGATGCTTTAGACTCTTGAAAAATTTTATTACGTTCCTGAACTTGGATATAGGTAAGATCCTCATCCAAGAAAATTTGTGTACCTTTTATTTAGGTTTGAGTCTCAATATTTTGGTTCTTTCCTCTTTGATTTGAAACGGATGATGAGAGTAGAATTGTCTTTCTTGGTTCGCCATGCTTTATCCAATCCATCGGTATTGAAACTCAACGTAGTATCTAAGATAGATTTTGCCTCTTTCATAGCATCTCGAGTGTCGAGAACGCCTCGAACTCGGACATTGACATTGCAGTTAATAAAGCGAACATAATTCGTCAATTGTGAAAAAGCCTTATGGAATTCCTTCAGGAATTCAGTTCAATCACAATTCTATGGGTTGTGTCCTCCACCATAAGGAGGCCTTACCAATATAAAGTCCGCAATCCAAGGATCCTATTCTAAGCATGCCAATCACAAGCAACACAAGGGAACCTGATGGTGGACAAACCAACCCAACCAAACCTAGATCGAACGGATCTAGCCCTCAAGCTATGGATCAATCACAAAGAGGAGTATGGAGAGGAGTGGTGTTGGGCCAAGGAGAAGTGGGTATAACGGGGGAAGTGCCTGCAATAGGAGAAGTTTGGAGAGGAGTCTGAAGGCGAGAAGGTCGGGGAGGGGTATGGAGAAGAGAAGGTTGGGGAGGGGTCTGAACGGGAGTGTAACCACTAGGGGTTTGAATGGGAGAAAAAATGGGTGGAGTGACCTGGCAAGAGGGATCTGTAGAGTCGAAGATCTCGTGTCGTAGTAGCCCTCCCGCTTGTCAACAAGGGTTAAAACGCTAGATAGGTGCCTAACTATGTAAAGATGCTACTCTTAGATAGTTCTCTACTTTTTCTCTAACTCTATCACCACTAACACTACTCACCCCTAACTCTACTCCACTAAACTAACATTCATCATGATTTTGTGAAGGGAAGAGAGAGTAGAAAAGAGAGAGGGAGAGAAAGAGAGAAAGAGGGAGAGAGATTTGAGATGGAGGTTATCTCAAATGTTCAATATCATTGCTTATGGAAAAACATTAACTAGCATAAACTAAGAACATAGCAAATGGGAAACAACACACAAATCATCACAAAAGCATAAGCAAAGAGTGATTAGCACTTGAGGATGCTTGAGCTCCCAAAATGGTAGAGTCTCCTCCTCTCTATTAAGCATGAAAATAGAGTACAAATGGTGCCTTTTTGTAAATGGGGAAGGCCCTTGCCCCAAAATCCTATTGGCTAATATTCACAATGATCCTATCCATTCATCTTGGAGCCAACTTGATCCAAGGGTCCACAAAAAGTACATTAGAAATCACAAGATTCATGTGAGTCCAAAATTGGACCCAACTTTTAAAAAAAGTAAACTCTAAGTTCTAACTTGACTTTGGGCCTCAGGTTTTATTTTAATTACAAAGGGCCCAAGTCTATTATTTCTATTTACATTTGTCTTGCGTGCTCATTGGGCCATGGACTTATACGCGCAGGAAGCCATGCCCTCGCAACACATTTATTATTGAATTTATTTATTTGCTCACGTTGTGTTGGGAATACCCTCAACAAGACCCACGGCCTGAAGTAGTGCCGGTCCCTCGACACTCCACCGGTTCAATAAAGTGGGCGCTTGGCTCACCTATGGTTGATCAGGTAACTCGTCACATCTTCCATAAAGTTGATTCTGCCGATACTTTTCAAGTCCTTATTAGTGTGTAGGGACTTGTGGACATCGGTGATCCATCGTTGGTCGATCCAGGCTTGAAAACGACTCGTCCAAGGATGGCCCAAGAGGGCGGCTCGGTAATACACACGAGTGATTGGCAGCTGATCTTCCACGCGATTTGAGGCTTATGCCTTATTAGGATCAAAAAATATAGGTGGGAGAAAGTTATCCCACTCGGTCTCTATACCCATGAGATACTCCAAGTCCTGGGTGTAAGTTGTTGTCGTGCGGACTGTTGGGTCAGGACAATTGAAATATTCATTTGAAAACTTGCTGAGAGCCGTTTGGGCATGTATAGCCGTTGTCCATCCTTGCTCTGAGGAAATTTTTGGTCAATTGCAATTGTTTAACGTGATTTTGTCCAGTGGGATGCGACATTCCGCCCGTTTGGTTCGTCGTGAGCATGGCAAGAAATGGGTGTTTACCCGGAGTTGCTGAGGACTCGTCACATACGCCCTGATGGCCGCAGGGTCATGTTTGAATAGCTGCTGGCGCCACTTTGGTTGTGGTTGGAGGGCAAGGAGTGCTTGCAGCTCTTGTCTTTTGATGGTTTGCGTCGAAAATGAGATATGCCAGCCGCCTCTTGAAGATTCGTGGGGATGTTTAGATAGGAATTCATTGATCTTCTCCTCCACGGACTTTGGGCGTCTAAAGGCCCGGCTGGCAGATATAGATCGCGAGCCTCGTGATGAGGAGGCTTTACCCTCTCCTTGGCTTTGGCTTGGGCCCGTGTCTTGGCCTTGGCCCTGCGTGTCTGTTGCAGTATCTGGGGGCCCTTGGTCTTGTCCACCTGACCCTTGATCCTGACTGGTTTCCCCTGCTGCCTGCTGGCCTTGATCTAGGCTCATGCTTGCCTGTGCAACATCAAAAGGAGGTGGCGTTGGAATTACCACTGGAGCTGGCTGAGATTTCTATTCCATAAACTTTTGACAAGCTTTGAGAGCTTGTTTTGCCTGGGTGAGCTCCTAATTTGCGCTGGCCCGGTCGAACTCCGCCTGATAGCTGTTCATGGTTTGGCTGTATACGTGCACCTGATGCCTAAAAAGATTCATCTATGCTTGAGAGAGTGGCCTTGAATCAGGTGCGGGTTGAGCTAACCAGACGAGTTTTTCCTGTTGTAAGCCTTGCACCTCCGCTCCCAAGCGTTCGTTTTTCGTTTCATAGATCTGCAACTGTGCTTGGAGGGGGGCAAGTCTTTGGACAGCTTCTGATTGAAGCTCTTGCACTTTTGTGGAGGCGTCCGCCACTGCTTTGAAGAGGCTTTGAATATGCTTATTTAGGCCATCTTCCTTTTTCTGCAGCTTTTGGATCTCTTATTGCCCACTGAGCTCGTGTTGTTGAGCTATTTGCAGTTCCTGCTGCAGCTTTTGAATCTCAGCTCGCAGCTGCATGTTGCTTGTGGCTAACTTCAGTACCCGGCTGTCTAGAAACGCATTCTCAGGTACATTCGAGGGACATTGAATTTTGTTTTGAAGTATGATTAGCTTGAAGTGCTAATGTTGGTAGGTTATACAGATGTTGATTGGGCAGGTAATATTGATGACAGAAGATCTACCACTGGTCATACATTCAATTATGGTACAATTGCAGTTCCATAGAGCACAACAGGAAGCAACCTACAATAGTCTTATCTTTGACGGAAGCTGAATATTGTGCACTCAGCAATGCTACACACAGGAAGCGGTATTGTTACAAAAATTGCTTGTTGATTCAGGTCAACCACAGGTGGATGTCACTACTATATCTTGCGACAACCAAAGTTGCATTCACCTTGCCAAAAATCTAATTCTACATGCTCGAACAAAGCACATCGAAATACATTATCATTTTGTTCAAGAGAAAATTTTTGATGGAGCCATTGATCTTGTTTTCTATAAATCTGAAGATCAAGTGGCAGATATTTTTACTAAGTCATTAGATAGATGTAAATTTGAAACATTTCGTACTCTATTAGGAATAGATGAATGTAATTTTATCATTGAGAGAGTGTGTTAGAAATCAATGATAAACTTCATTGTTACTATTATGATGTACTTTATTTTTGCCAATTGTTACCAACTATAGGTAGTTGTAAGCAAGTCTATTAGTCAACTCCTAGTTTTCTCTCTCTCTCTCTCTCTCTCTCGGTATATTGTACTCATTTTCATTCAGTGTAATAATGATGGTTTGTGTTCTTCTTCCTCCTTGTGATGAGTGCTTATGGTGAATGATTGATATTGCTTATCTGATTATTGGCAATACCGGTTTAACTCCCGAGCATTCTAGGAGATAGAAAAATCCCAGGAGCAGTGGTTCATAGTCTAACAGCATAACAACATAACGGCTACCAAACTCTCCATGATCCTTCTTACACATTGGTGAAGTTATATTTAGAGTGTAGAGCCACCCCACCTGCCCATGCACCGAATCCACATGGAAGCACTGAAACTGATCATGCCAATCTCCCATGGTGGCCCTTCAAGAATAGACTCTCTGGTAGAGGACCCATATTCGATGATTCATGCGGGTTTGATCTTATCAGCAGAGTCGATGGTGACTGATGTTTCTCGATTGCCAAATGTAACGAGCTCTCTATTCCAATCGTGCACTATGTGTGCGTTAGAGAGCCATGGCCTACCTAGGAGTAATTCATAGGAATAGGCGTTGCTAGGGATATCTAGCACTACCAAATCTAGCGTGAGGCTCAAACCTCCTAGTTTCAGCCGGTCTTCATCAGGGATGTTGATATTATGTTGACTCCCGATCCGCCATCTAATACTGCCAAGACAACGCGGGAATGTCCGTAAGTTGTAAGGATGCGTATATTTCCCTTGTCGCTTGCATCCAAGGGCACCTCAGGGAGGTCTGGTGACGTGATGTTATCTCCAATTGAGCACAACTCTTTCCGCCATTTCCCGGTGTACTTCCATAGAACTCCAAACGGGAGGGTAACGTTTGCTTGAAGCAAATCCCCCCATATCTCGGCTCTACAGTTGGGTTGTTAGAAATAAATGACTATGCGAAAGTTAATCCATGGATTACTATGACCCAAAAGGTCGAGATTTGTGTAACCATGGGTATTTAGTTATTTAGGCCATCTTAAGTTTGTCTTAAGTTCAGTTGGACCCAATTTTGGTCATGTACGGACTCGTGGGTCCTTAGGAGTCTAATTTTGTTTAGGGGCCCTATCTTGACTTTTGGGGGTGCCCTACATTTAGTAAGTGGTTAACCTTAGGGTTTGGTGGCATTTGGTCAGATCCAGGTAGAGTACTTACATGCTCATTGTGTATTCCATTTTTACAGTTTGGCTAAGCATTGCTCTCCATTGCTCTTGTTGTTGTTTTCTCTCTCTCTCTCTCTCTCTCTCTCTCTCTCTCTCTCTCTCTCTCTCTCTCTCTCTCTCTCTCTGAGTTGGGCGCCCAGCCTCTTCTCTCTTGTTTTCTGTGGAGATTGATTGATAACTAGATCTTGGTGACTTGACTCTTGCTTTCCTACATGGTATCAGAGCTACCGGATCTGCAGCAAGCTTGTTTGATGGCGCCCTACCAGAAGAGGAGCTTCTCTGCTTTTTGTTGTGAAATTTCAGCATCTTGCTGATCTTTTCAAGTGGAGTTTGGATCAGCTTTTTTGTCTCTTTTCAGGTTGAAGGAGGGTGGCCATCAGAGATCTTGGAGGAGCAATTTTTGGCACCCAGAAATCAGAATCTCAAATTTGATTTTTATGCAACCAGTTTTTAGCAAATTTTGTTTGGAGGAGGGCGCCCAAGAATCTGCTACTGATTTTTGGTTGTGGTGTCTCCTTATCTTGCTGTTTTTGTTTTCAAGTTTGCATTTGTGTAGGAGGGCGCCCAAAATTCAGCAAACCCTATTCAGGGTTAGGTCAACTTGTGGCTGGGAATTTGCAGATTCTCAGCAAGTAGTAGGCCGCTTTCAACAGCCCTATTGGAGTGTGTGTTGATCACACTATTTGGCACCCTAATTGGGTTTCGCTGTAGGCTTCAATCGAAGCTAACGTAATATTCAAGAAGCTGGTTTTTTTGTGCAGAAAGACAACAATGGGTATACAAAATCAAGTATAAGGCAGATGGTACCATTGAAAGGTACAAGGCAGGGCTTGTTGCCAAAGGCTATGCTTAGCAAAAGGGGATTGATTATGAGGAGACTTTTTCTCCTACTGCTCGGATGATTACCGTGAGGGTAGTAACCTCTTTGGCTGCCCACTTTGGTTGGCGTTTGCGGCAATTTGACATAAAGACAACATTCCTCAATGGTGATCTCAATGAGGAAGTGTACCTTCAACAACCTGCTGGTTTTTTGGTTGAAGGCCAAGAAGATAAAGTTTGTCTTCTCAAGAAGGCACTTTATGGACTGAAGCAAGCTCCGAGGATGTGGTATCTTAAGATACATGCCTACTTTTGTGATCGAGGGTTTACTAATAGTCTACTCTTTATGTCAAGCATACTTCAGATTATATTATCATTATTTTGTTTTATGTTGATGATATTATTATTACGGGAAGTAATGAGCAGCAGATTGATGCCGTAATACTTGATCTTGGTATGGTTTTTGAAACCTCAGGTTTAGGCCTATTGCACTTTTATCTTGGTCTTGAATTTGTACAAGAAGGGGCTAGAATTTTCATCTCTCAAGAACGCTACATTGGGCAGATTTTGAAGCGGTTCAAGATGGAATATTGCAAGCCGGTTGCTACACCTTTGGAGACAGGTCTGAAATTAAGTAGTCAAGGTGATGGTGAATCAATCGACACTACTTTATATTGTCAAGCTATTGGCTGTCTCATTTACCTATGTAATTCAAGACCGGACATTTCTTATAGTGTCTCACTCATGAGTCAATTCATGCATGCCCCGATGACATCACATTGGAAAGCGTTGAAGAGGATTTTTCGATATCTTCAAGGAACAAGAAGTCATGGACTGGTTTTTCCTGCTTGTGATGATGCATGTTTGGTTGGTTTTAGTGACTCGGATTGGGGTGGAGATCAAGACACTAAACGAGCTACAAGTGGACATTGCTTTTTCTATGGAAATTTTGCAATTTCGTGGTCAAGTAAAAAGCAGCCCACTGTTGCTACTTCTTCTAGTGAGGCTGAATATATAGCGATATTTTCAGCCACAACAGAGTGTTTACCTATCTTGACTTTTGGGGGTGCCCTACATTTAGTAAGTGGTTAACCTTAGGGTTTGGTGAGGTAGAGTACTTACTTGCTCATTGTGTATTCCATTTTTACAGTTTGGCTAAGCATTGCTCTCCATTGCTCTTGTTGCTGTTTTCTCTCTTTCTCTCTTAGAGTTGGGCGCCCAGCCTCTTCTCTCTTGTTTTCTGGGGAGATTGATTGATACCTAGATCTTGGTGACTTGACTCTTGCTTTCCTACATGGGTTATCTGGGATTTGATCTCTAGGAGCGACTACAGTCTCATCCTTATTATCAGCTTCGTGGATGAGCTTGTGATATTTGTCTCTCAGACGGATCTCCTCGTTGGGGTTAGGATAGACAATTGGTGTGGTTCTATCACTGGACGGAGCATCCGGGCGCTTATTGGTTCGTCTTGTTGCAGCTTCGCTAGCCTGCCGGTGTTGGTGGGCTCTAGTCATGACCCTGATTGGGATTGTCTCTACTTGGATAGAGTTAACAAGAGCTTTAGGACTGGGTCGTTTTGGACAGTCTTTGATATGGTGCGCTATGTCACAATTTTCACAAAGAGGTGGATAGCGTAATTTATCAGGGCAACGAATGCTAGGATGTCGTCCCGCATACACAAAACAGCCACGTAAAACTGGCATCGGTTGCGGGGAATACTACTGAGGTTGATTGGGGTCGTATCCAGGCTGTGCTATTTCATAAGAGTAACTCGCCTGTGCTTGATAAACATTGGTATTGGGATCCTCGACATAATAGGTAGCAGGATCGACATAGGTAGTATCAACCATGTGAGATTGTGGCGCAGGCTGATTGAATGGTTGTCTGGGTTGATAAGGAACTGGGCCTGTTGGCCTGGGTTGGTATTGTCTTGGCCTCGGCGCGGATGGATTTGGGTTGTAATTTGGTGCATACTGATGAGGTCCAGATGGCCTATAGGGGCGACACATGGGTCATGCCGCTTGTGGGAAATATGTTCTTACGTGCGGGCACTCATTGGCGGTGTGGTTTTGAGAACAAATAGGACACTTACGGCTGGTTTTCAAGCTTTAGTCTTCCGGCTAGAGCTTAATTTATGCACTGATATAACTAACCAATTGAGGTAGCCTAGTCTCCAACAAAACCGCACATGTCAAACAATACAAACCTTTAAAAACGTTGATGAATAAGTGTTATGTGCTGTAAAACACTGATAAAGAAAATCTGTCGTGGGCTAAAACATGGTGATGGCTGGGCTGCATGGGGAAAAACGACTTTGAGAAACTTCACAGAAGAGTTGAAACGAGCCGAGTAAACATATGTAAACGAGAACAGAACGGGCTGAAAAAAGAGGAGATGGTGCGTTGAAAACAAGCTGAAATCTCCTGAAAACAATCTGAAAACGAGCTACATGCAAAACAAGCTGACCCAGCGGAAGAACAACTGAAAAACCTATGACAAACCACTGAATCACAAGGCTGAGTAGCTACCAAGAATACAAAAAGTTATAGGTGACGATGTTGGAAAGTTCTTCTTGTACAAATTCAAGACCAAGATAAAAGTGCAATAGGCTAAATCTGAGGTTTCAAAAACCATACCAAGATTAAGTATTACGGCATCAATCTGCTGCTCATTACTTTCCGTAATAATAATATCATCAACATAAAGCAAAATAATGATGATAAGATCTGAAGTATGCTTGACATAAAGAGTAGATTCGCTAGGACTATTAGTTACACCCACGATCACAAAAATACGCATGTATCTTTTGATACCACGTCCTCGGGGCTTGCTTCAGTCCATAAAGTGCCTTCTTGAGAAGACAAACTTTATCTTCTTGGCCTTCAACCAAAAAACTAGCAAGTTGTTGAAGGTGCACTTCCTCATTGAGATCACCATTGAGGAATGCTGTCTTTATGTCAAGTTGCTGCAAACGCCAGCCAAAATGGGCAGCCAAAGAGGTTATTACCCTGACGATAGTCAACCGAGCAGTAGGAGAAAAAGTCTCCTCATAATCAATCCCCTTTTGCTGAGCATAGCCTTTGGCAACAAGCCTTGCCTTGTACCTTTCAATGGTACCATCTGCCTTATACTTGATTTTGCATACCCATTTAGAACCAATAGGAAGATCAACAAGAACCCAAATCTGGTTCTTCATGAGTGAGTCATACTCATCTTGCATCTCATCCTCCCAACATTTTACTCCCTTGGCCTACTCATAAAAAACAGGTTCTTCCGCAACGTCTCCATGAGATGTAAGAGCAAAATCTGAAAAATCAGCATAGTCCACTGATTCTGTAGAGGCACGTGTCTTTCCATCATAAAATGAACTTCCTTTGTTGTCCCGCAAAGTCGACAACAGCCACCGGGGACTGTTTTGGGCTGTCCAACAGCCATCTCTCTTCTTGCAATTTGCTATCCAAGATCTTCCGACACTACACTTGGCTGTCCAAGATCTTCCAAAACTGGTCCTTACTGTCCAACAGTTCCTGCAGGCTGATTTTGAGCAACAATGGGCGGTTCTTGATGAACATCAGGCTCTAAACTTGATGAGGTGTTGGGCAGTTCGAAACTGGTTGATTGCTGCCCCTTATCTCCAGCAATAGAAGATGGTACCAAATCTGGAAAAACTTCAACATTCACACTATGTGGGCTGTCCCCCTTCAAGATATGAGTTGGGGCCATATCTAATGAATTCTTTTCATCAAAATGCACATCACGACTAACAATAATCTTGTTAGTGCTCAAATTGAACAGCCTATAGCCTTTGCTTTCACTACTATAGCCAACAAAAATGCATTTAACTCCTTTATCCTCAAGCTTTGTACGAAGTTTATCCGGAACAAAAGCATAAGCCGTGCAACCAAAAATGCGAAAGTTAGAGATTGAAGGCTTCTTCCCATACCAAACTTCATAAGGAGTTAATACATTCAATGCTTTAGTAGAACAACGATTTGTTATGTATGCTGCCGTTTTAACCGCTTCAGCCCAAAACTTGTGAGGCAGCCCCTTTGCTTTAAGCATGCAACGGGCCATCTCCATAAGTGTGCAATTCTTTCGCTCGGCAACACCATTTTGTTGAGGCGTATAGGTAGAATTCCCTTCTCTCGAAGAAATGTACCGCACGTATTTCGATCGGTGCGTAGGGTCTTCAAAGAATGCCCAAACTGATTTTCCACCATTGCTAGAAAATCTCTGAAATGCTGAAAAACTTCAGATTTAGCCTTCATAGGATAGATCCGTGTAAAACGGAAAAAGTCATCAATAAAAGTCACAAAATAGATGCACTTTCCAATGGATTCGGTCCTCATTGAACCACAAACATCACTATGAACCAAATCAAATTTATCAAGAACCCCTATTGTTCCATCAATTGGAAAAGGTTTCTTTTGAAACTTTCCAAGTGTGCACCTCTCGCATACATGCCCTTCCGGCTGCTCAATAGTAGGAAAATCTTCTACCATATTGAATGTCTTCAGCTTCTTCAAACTTGCAAAGTTGAGATGCCCAAACCTTGTGTGGCACAATTCAGCCAATTCCAATGATTGTGAAGTAGAAGCAACAAGACATATAGATGGAATTCGTCGCTCATAGGTATCCATAATGAATAAACCAGCATGCATTGTTCCTGAAACAATAATCAAGAGAGATCTTTTAGGATCCTTGACAAGACATTTATCTTCTTTGAACTCAACAACTAGTCCTTGCTTCAACATAGTTGAAACCTAAAGAAGATTCTTCTTGATTCCCAGAACATAAAGCACATTCTTAATGTACTTTTCTTCACCATTAGGCAGAATGATGGCTACAATTCCAATTCCATGAATAGAATAAGATGCATTATCCGCACATTGTACCTTGCTTCCATTTTGCACTTTCACTAATTTAGTAAATGCTTCTTTGCGTCAAGTCATATGACGAGTAGCACCACTATCAATCACCCATTCAATGGGCTGAAAATCAGCAACTTGCAAAACAGAATCTGAATTCCTCATAGATGTAGAAGTACTAGTAGAAGAATATTAGACAAAAAAGCATAGTCTTGGTTGAAGAGATCACCACTAGCTTCAAGCTCTTGCTCCAAAGTAGCAAGTGAAGCACTAGTATCAATTCCTTTACTCTCCTCTTTCGCAAGCTTCTTCTTACAATCCTTGATGAAGTGCCCATACTTCTTGCAATAATGGCACTTCCCTTTCTTCTTTTGACTGTTGACATTTTGATCTCCAATGGGCTTTTGCTCATCCTTGGAAGGAGGCTTCCCCTTTCCTTTTGACTTGCCTTTGCCCTTGTCGTTCGTGAAGAAAGCTTGATCTTGTTGAGTGTCACCCGCAAAATTTTGCCTCGTTTGCTTCTCTTGAAGAAGCCGCCCAACAAGTTCATCAAAGGAGAGTTGTTGGCCCCTAAGAGAGATACTCAAAGATGAAACAAATGAAAGATAAGATGAAGGTAATGAGTTGAGAGTAATGGAAACAAACTGAGCATCCTCAATTATCTCATCAATATTGAGAAGCTCCTCACGAAGATCCTTGATCTTCGTCAAGCCCTAAGTCTTTTAAAGATTTTGCCCTCAGGCGAAGATTCTAGATTACCATCAGTGATTGGTCACTTGATCCCCTTCTTGCATCTTCAACAAACAAAGCTGATTTTTGAGATACACCACTTCTTGCATCTTCAACAAACAAAGCTGATTTCTGAGATACACCACTCTTGCTGGATTTTTGACTCTATACATAGTATAAAGTGTATCCCACGCACTTTTAGATGTCTTACAAGACCTAATATGAGGTAAGATAGATATTTTCAAACGAGCAACCATAGAAGGTGCTTGTGCATCCCTTGTATCCCACTTCTTTTGTTCTCCCGAAGATGTAGAAGATGATGATGATGATGATGATCCACGAGGTGTAGGAGGTGCCAAAGACATAGGCCTTTCCTCATCACCATTGACCAAATCCCACTTTCGCTATGAGAAGATTCTTCATCATGTAACTCCGCAAGGAGTAGTTTGTGCCATCAGGATTGCAGCTTCTAGTAGATAGGAAAGAGAGCCTTTCCACAACCAAATCTACTCAAAAATTTGCAGCAAACAAAGAGTTGAAAGTAGGAGCACAAGATGTCTTTCAATCTGCAACCAAAGTGCCCAAAGGATAATGGAAAGATGGCTGTCTTTCTGCACAAAAAAACCAGCTTCTTAAAAATTACGTTAGCTTCGATTGAAGCCTACACCAAAACCCAATTAGGAAGCCAATAGTGTGATCAACACACACTCCAATAGGGCTGTTGAAAGCACCCTACTGCTTGCTGAAAATCTGCAATTTTTCAGCCACAACTTTGCCCTAAACCAAAATAGGGTATGCTGAATATTGGGTGCCCTCTTTCACAAATGCAAACCTGAAAACAAAAACATCGAGGTAAGAAGGCTCTAACACCAAAAATCAGTTGCAGATTTTTGGGCGCCCTCCTCCGAATAAAACTTGCTGAAAACTGGTTGCAAAAAAATCAGATTAGAGATGCTGATTTTTGGGTGCCACAAATTGCTCCTTCAAGATCTGTGATGGGCGCCCTCCTTCAACCTGAAAAGAGACAAAAATCTCCGCTTGGAAAGATAGGCAGGATGCTGGAACAAAAAGTAGAGAAGCTCCTCTTCTGGTAGGGTGCCAACATACAAGCTTGCTGCAAATCCGGTAGCTCTGATACCATGTAGGAAGGCAAGGGTCAAGTCACCAAGATCTAGTTATCAATCAATCTCCACAAGAAACAAGACAGAAGAGGCTGGGCGCCCTCCTCTAAGAGAGAGAGAGAGAGAGAGAGAGAGAGAGAGAGAGAGAGAGAGAGAGAAAACAACAACACAAGCAATGGGGAGCAATGCTCAGCCAAACTAAAAAATGTGACACAATAAGCAAATATGTACTCTACCTACTTACAGAATGTAGGGCACCCCCAAAAGTCAAGATAGGGCCCCTAAACCAAATTAGACCTCTAAGGACCCATGAGTCAGTACATGACCAAAATTGGGTCCAACTGAACTTAAGACAAACTTAAGATGGCCTAAATAACTAAATACCCATGGTTACACAAATCTCGACCTTTTGGGTCAAAGTAACCTATTTAGTAGGTAGTAAGTAGGTTCAAGGTTGGGGAGGGAATTTGGAAAGATAATAGATTATATTAAATAGCTAATAGGTATTAGGTAATTAGTGATACGAATTAGGTATTAGGGTTTAGGGTTTAGATAGTAGTATTAGATAGAAATTAGGACTAGCCTACGAAGTACGATGCCGAAGGTTAGGGATCCCTCATGGGATCAAGTGACAATCAAAGCAAACTATGGCACATCGGGCAGAAAGAGGAGGACCTGCAGGTATAGTTTAAACCGTAAATGGTAATAGTTAGTTTCAACTTTCAATTTCAAGTTCCTATCCTGTAAGTTGCAGTTGCGACTATCAAGTGTCAACAGACTACTTAGATGATAGCTCATAGTACATACTTCATAGTATAGTTGTCAGTGAGAGAAGATCCCCTTTGAGTCTTGACTCTTGACTCTTGACTCTCCAAAGTCCAATCTTGAATCTTGAGTCTTGACCTATTTTGTGCAATGTGTTTAATGAACCATGATAGGTATTGTGGTGTTAGATACATAGGTGGCCCTGCTCGGATAAACTATTTGATTCATCATTCTAAATTTTAATTTCTTTCAATTCTCCCGACTCCCTTATGAATGTAAATCACGATTCATAATTTCGTTGAACATTCAACATTCCAATTTCCAAATTCATTAGTCTTTTATGTAAAATGTTAGAAAACCGAGTTGATCATACAAGTAACCCAAGACAAGATTCCTATTGTGATGAAACAATAGCCAAACACACGAGAGAGAACACAAGTGATGAGAAACTCCAACTATGTCCCATTGCAAATGAGGTAGGGCGCACTACATTCTTATAGACTCTGGTCTATGTCAAAAGCAAAAGCAAAAGCAATTGCCTAATTAATGTCTCTACATATGATAAAAGCACCGACACCTACCTATAGCAAAACTTGTGCTTCAAATCAAGCACTAGAATCTCGAACTTGAGTCTAGCTAAATTCTAAGTTGACTATACTAAATATAGGCAAGGGCCCCTAGAATTAGCATGCAAGCATGGCCCAATAATCCTAATTATTCTAGATGATAACATTAGGGGTACTAATGTGAACATTAACTCTAACACTCCCCCTTAATGTTTACATTGTCATTAATTATGCATAGCACAAGTATGCATGTGTATCCTCCATGAAGCCCATGTAATGAAGATCCTCAATTCTAATGTAGAATACATCAACTTTGATCTCAATGTCTTCATTACTCAATGTAGAATTTCCTTTGTATAATGTTGTAGAATTCCTTTGAATGTCAATCCTTTTTATATGAACATGCTTCATATGACTAACCAATGTCATGCTTTAGTCTTCATGTCCCTTTAGTGCACATGTGTGACCACCATGAGTGCAACATATCACCCAATTCCTTGACTTCCTTTGAATCAAAGAACTTTGACCCCTCCTGAATCAAATAATAGACATGATAACCTTTGCCTTAACCTTGAGAACTTTGCTTGAAGATTGACTCCCTTGGTCTCTTTGAACATCTTCCAAGCTACCACAAAGGATCTCACAAACATTCATAAAGAAAATATAATCCTCTTTGATTACCATAACACCATCATGACAACCATAAGTAGAAAATAGTTCTTCAAATATTAACATCAACTCTCATACATCAACACCCACGTTAGAAACCTGTACTTCATAAGTAGTTGGCTCCACTTGGGTCGACTCCTTGACTTGAATCGACTTCAATTCTCCTGGTACTTTCATAAGTTACCACCCCGGGACTTGATGAACTTAGCTGAACTACTCCCCCTGGATGTACACTTCATGTTTGCATTCCAACCACTCTCCAAAACAATGATACAAATAGAATGTCATCCATGAACCCAATCAAATATGCAAGTAATACAGCATCCCCAATAGAAAGATAAAACATATACAATACTTCCTGACACAAAGTAACTAATACTCCCCCTCAAATACTTTCTCACACAAAGTACTTGACATTATTTTCTCCATGGAATCTCCTGCCTCCATCTCACACATAGAGTCACTTGCCCCTTTTCAGCTTAGAAAGCATCTCATCATGACATCTATTTATTCTGACACTTTATCAGATGCAAACTTCCCACCTGGTGTACATCCATCTTCCTTGTAGAAACCTGCTTCACTTAAGAAGACTTCACCTTGATTTTCTAAGGATGATCATTAACCTGTCAATTCATAGAAATGAACCCTGTTGTTTTTCTTGAGGCAAAACAACGACCTGTACTGTTGATTTTCAACGGCTAATCAACAACCTTAGCTTCCAAATCCTATTGGAAACAACATAATCTACCACATGACAGAACATGAACTTGGATAGATTCAAGAACTAGAAGAAACAACTTTTCTTCAACAGATTTTCCTAGTAGAATTGATCTCACTTGGTACCACCACATGAACAATCAACTAGGACTTGGATGGTATCCAGGAATTACTTGACAACCACAACAAACAATCACTTCGATTAATCATAAATCTCATGATACTAGTTTAGATAGACAAGAAAGTTTCTACCACATAACCAAGCTACTATGACTTGGATAGAAACCAAATCGATACAACGTAGAATGACAACCACACAGCTTGCCACACCTGTCACTTGTAACAACGAACTTATCATTTGCCAAAATGATAAGAAATTGTGAATCAATGAAACATCCTCTTGAATATCGATTTAACTATATAGACTCATAGTCTATACTTCTCATGCAACTCCCTCTTAAGAGTTTGCACCTTTGTCGATTCCAACCTGACAAAACCTTGTCCAATCTTAGAACTTTTGAAGTTGACCTTCCTTCAATATGCTTGTTGGTAGTTGCTTTTGCAGCTTCAGTGACACCATCATCACTAATTGTCTTCCCCTACCATCTCCCTCTTGTGTGTGATTGCCTTGTTGTACTTTCACTTGCATGCACAAAAACTCCAATTGCAACTCGTTCACTCTTTTGCCTTAGATCAGCAAACTATCTTTCATAATTCCTTGTATGCCTTGTTGGCTCCTTTGACCTATGCGCTGGTTCTGAAGTAAATCTTGTGTTGGCTGCCTTGATGAACAATATCCAGAAATGATGGCTCCATTCGCATCTGCTAGTTGCACCTTCATAGGATGCATTAACTTACTCAAACCCCTGAAAGCTATGTCGACACCTTCGATCTACAAAATAGCTTGTTATGCGCTTATGCTGATCTCCATGAATCAAGCTGCATCAACTACTCTGCAATGAACTTGATATTTGTATCAAGCTATCACAATCTATGTTAGAGTTGATGTTCAATTAGTACCCCTAATGTTATCATCTAGGTTAATTAGGATTATTGGGCCATGCCTACGTGCTAATTCTAGGGGCCCTTACCTATATTTAGTATAGTCAAGTTAGGATTTAGCTAGAGTCAAGTTCGAGATTCTAGTGCTTGATTTGAAGCACAAGTTTTGCTATAGATAGGTGTTGGTGCTTTTATCATATGTAAAGACATTTATTAGGCAATTGCTTTTGCTTGCTTTTGCTTTTGACATAGACCAAAATCTATAAGAATGTCGTGCGCCCTACCTCATTTGCAATGGGACATAGTTGGAGTTTCTCATCAATTGTGTTCTCTCTCTCATGTGTTTGGCTATTGTTTCATCACAATAGGGATCTTGTTTTGGGTTACTTGTATGAGCAAGTTAGTTTTCTAACATGGTATCAGAGTGGTTCAAGATTCGAGAGAACAAGGAGGTACTTCAACGACCGTTCACTTCAGATCTGAATTTCTGGACTCAGATCATTGGACTGCTGTTGGAAGCAGCTTGTTGCCTCTCAGAAATGCTGTAGATGAGGCACAAACAGATCTTATTTTCAGTAGCTATCCGGTTGTCATTTGCTCTGGTTTTCAGTAAATGTTAATGCTACAGTTTGGACTATCAACTGTATGGATGATGATCACTTTTGCAATCGTTTCACTGGAGATGTGAGTGCAATGTACATACAGTTGGGGGCATAAATATTGGGCCTTTCTCGGCGCGCATTTGGACCCCATTTTTATCTATAGGGGGGCGGTAGCATTTTTATCTACAGTGTCTATATAGCAGGAAGCTCTAGGGGATTCGGGGGGCGGTAGCCCCCCGAGAAACGGGGGGTCCGGAACGTGGTAGCCCCCCGGTGGGGGGTTTGGGGGCAACACCCCCCAACGGTGCTGTCCGGGGGGTAACGCCACCCGACGGTAAGGCCTCTTCATGATTTGGCCTTCCAACTCCCTGAGTGAAAACACACTTTTTGGTGTTTCGCACCCGAAACAGTCAGCAAACTACACAGTCATAATGCTCTCAATCAGAGCTTTCATCTGATACCCATATTACCTAAAAAAATTTAAAAAAAAAAAAAAACGATTCTGTGCGATTCTGGGAAAATCCCGAAACGCGTTTCTGAATCGCGATTTTGAATCGCGATTCTGAATCACAGTGCATCTATGATACATACATACATACCTAAGTTGTACCGGAACGGCGTTCCGGACCCCCACGCCCCACGTTCACACATATATATCTCATAGTTGCATTGGACGTTCCGGAACGCATCCGCGAATGCGTCCCGGAACACAGTCTGGGTTTTTGAACCAAAACGTGACCTTGAAACGCTTTCTTTTTTTTTTACAATGTGGGTGTCAGATAGCTCCATATTTTGCGGGGAATCCAAATGAGATATTTTTAAATAAATTTGTGCACTTTAGAAGCAAGATTTTGTTGAATATTAGGCGTTCCTGATTCACTAATTCATTCATTCCTAATGTGCTGATTAACAGATTCACTGATGAATGCATCAAAAGTCTACAGTGAAATTATCAACATTTGGCTCGCTCTCTCTCTCTCTCTCTCTCTCTCTCTTTGGCATCAGCAAGACAGGATCAGCTGATAGTGTTATATTGTATTCATGACATTTAGCATTATATATGCTCCCACATGTTTCGTATGTCACTGCATCTATCTCAGTTTCCAATTCAGTTCAGTTCATAGCACTTAGATTTGTTATTTCTGTTATAGTTTTGGAGACGTTTCATACGCTCCCGTTGTTACCACATACTTGACATGTAAATTTACTTGTCTTATATGCCTTTTGGCATGGAAAAGACATTAATAAAGCTTTCTTTCTTTCTCTCTCTCTCATCGTGAAAGTGTCTTTTGGCAAAATCTTGAAAATCTCAAAGACCTCGAAGACGAAATGTTCGCGAACAACACAAACAACAAGAGAAGGTCAAACGACATGAAACAACACGAAACTCTTCGCGACATGAAACTCTTTGCGCTCCAAAGGACTAGGAAGATCAAACAAGTACCATGAAGTACAGCTTACTGATATGATATGATGACATCAGTAGAAGAGCGTTAGGACGTGCCTAATCCGCCACTCTTGTAATCTAAGATTAGTTATAGATTGTTTGATCTATCTAATCAGAAATGTTACTCTGAATATATGTATTGCTAGACGCATCAAGAAACAGACAGTCATGGACACAAAATAGATAGAACTGTAAAAGTCTGAGATAGCTCCAGAGTGAGTTTACAGATTAGCAGTAGCTAGTCATATCATTCGTGAGAGAGAACATTTCTTTCGCGCCAATACGCTGATCTGGGAAACAGACAACGCTCAAGAAAAATATTGTAAATTCAATTCTGATAATAGAAGCGGTTTTTCTCAATAATCTATTTTGTGATGTGTATGATCTGCAATATTGGAATGCATGCTAGCAGTAGATAAATTTCCGCTGTTGTTTTACTCAACATTATCTGTTGTTTACAAGTTCTGGGGCTTGGAAGAGAATTAGGCCGCAGTCAGTAGCAGTAGCTACTCCTGCCAAATCGGCTCTATCCAGCCTTCATCGCCGAGGACATCACAAACTCCGAATTGATTTTGTTCAAGTTTCGTTTCGTTTCGTTTCGTTCCCATCAGTGGTATCAGAGCTCGATTCATTTCGTTTCATTTCGTTTCCATTAGTGGTATCAGAGCTCAATTCGTTTTGTTTGGTTTTGTTTCGTTTCGCTTCGTTTCGCTTCGTTTCGTTTCATTTCGTTTTGCTTGGTTCCCAACATTAGATTTGTCGAACGAGATCAAGGCTCATTCCATGTTCCATGTTAGTCGTCTGAAGATGAGTTTACATGACGAGGATCACCCTGGTTCTGGTAAAGGACTAGATTCTTTTAAAGACTTATATGAAAGAATTTCTTTAAAGCCTAAAAAGATACTTGATACGAGGACGAAATGACTACGAAAACAGAAGGTTATTGAGCATCTAGTTTCAGTGGAAAGGACATTCGGATGATGAGGATTCATGGGAACTAGAAAGTAATCTAAAGAGGAGTTCCCTGACTTTAAGTTTTGAGGACAGAACTAAAATAAGGGGGGAAGAATGTCATGGCCCTAATGGGGGTTTGGATCATTAGGTGGCCTTGGACATAGGGCCGGGCCTAACCTGGATAGTAGTCGAGTAGGACCGTGGGGTCAAGTGACCATATTCATGTGGTATTAGCATGTGTGTTGCATCCTAGTATAGAATATGATGTACATGCATTGTGCTATTGCATGGGTCCTAGCTACTATGGGTTAGGGGTAGCTACATGCAGTGGACATGCAATACCAAGGCTACGGATATCATTAACTGGAGCCACAACTTGGCAACAATCGATTGTGTCAATGCGGAACTCGCTCTGTGTAACCTTTAAGATTAGAGTGATTAAGCATCTAGAACTAATCAGGAAATTACAAGAGAGGCAGATTAGCCATGACCTAGAGTGTATCTGCTGACGTCATGCCATCAGATCAGACATACTTCTGGGTACTTGTATGATCTTTGCTGGTACTCTTTGGAGCGTGAGGGCAGAAAAGGTTTCGTGACGTTTTTCGTGTCGCGTCGTTGGTTTCGTTTCCGTCGTCTGACTTTCTCGTGTTGGATCGCAAAAGATTCTCGTTCGCGAATCTTTCGTGTTCGTGTCTTTTCGTCAGATGTTCGCGAAACTTTCGTGTTTTGTGTCTCTTGACTTTCATGTTCGCAAACATCTTCGTCAGGCAGAGGGCTGAAAGCTAGCAAGGCTTTGTAAACAAAAACCTTTTGTTTCTTCAGCTCCCTCTCAAAGCATGATAGCTTTACGATCCCAAGATTGCTCCTCTGTCTCTCAGAAAGTCCTTTGTCCAGGGCTTTGGTGAAGATGTCAGCAACCATGTCCTTCGTTCCAATGAAGGTGGTCTGCAACATCTTCTTTTCAATTAGATCCCTGATCAAGTGGTACTTGATCACAATGTGCTTTGTTCTAGAATGGAACATTGGATCTTTCGTCAGGTGTATTGCAGAGATGTTGTCCATTTGCAAGACCAGAGGCTCGCTCCTTGTTTCGCCCAATTCGTCCAGGAACTGCCTTAGCCGCCATCTTTGCTGCTGCAACGTACTCTGCTTCGCAGGTTGATTGGGCCACAATGGTCTGCTTCTTGCTGACCTAGAGAATTGCTGCTCCTGATGCGATGGTGCATCCTCCTGAGACGCTCTTACAGTCGTCCTTGAGGGATGCCCAGCTAGCATCGCTGTAGGAAAGTATCCTGAAACCTGCATCACGACAATAGCACAAGCCATAATCCCTCATTAATTGAAGATACTGCAAAATCCGTTTTGCAATCTTCCAATGTGTCGAGCCTGGATTCGTGCAGAATTGGCTCATCCTGAATACTGCATAAGCAATATCAGGGGGTGTGTTGTCTGCAAGGTACATCAGTGATCCTATCAGCTTCATGTAAGGTGTGAGCTGCATCTGTTCTCTCTCTTCCTCAATCTTTGGACAGTCATCGTTTGTCAGCACCGTCCCTGTGAGCATTGGAGTACTTGCTTTTTTGCAGTTCAGCATCCCAAAGTCCTCTAGGATCTTCTGGGTGTATCTGGACTGGTGAAGGTATAACTTACCTCTCTCATAGTCCCTTTCAATTTGTAAGCCTAGGTAACACCTGGCTTCTCCCAGATCCACGAGAAATGTTTCGAGATGTCTGTCTTCACTTCAGCAATCAGTTGTTCACTCCTGCAAAGTATCAGAGTGTCGTCCACGTACACAGCCACAATGATGATCTGCCCATCTGTAACTCTGACATATACATTGGAATCAGCCAACAGAGGCTTGAATCCTAATGATTTTAGGGCTTGATCTTTCTTCTTGTACCATTGTCGGGTTGACTGTTTCAGACCGTAGATGCTTCTATGCATTCTGCATGCATGGTCAGGAAGTGAATTCGAGACATATCCTGGGGGTTGATCCATATAGACCTCTTCGTCTAATTTGCCATGCAAGAAAGTTGTCTCAAGCTTCTTTCGAAGCTTATCAGGAATATGTGCATAAGCTGCACAGCCAAAGATTCTGACGTGAGACAGGTTGGGCTTTCTACCCCACCATAGCTCGTGTGGTGTCGCATGAGGGACACCAGACTTACATGTCCTGTTCTGGATGTATGCGGCTGTAGCTACTGCTTTAGCCCACAGTACCCTTGGAGCCTTCGAGTAGGCCATCATGCATCTGGCTGCTTCCATCAGGGTCCTGTTCTTTCTTTCAGCAACACCGTTGTGCTGCGACGTGTAGGCTACGGTTCTTCTGTGAATGATCCCACGATCATTGCAGAAGTCAGTAAAGCGATTCGAGATGTATTTGCCACCTCGATCTGTCCTGATCTGCTTAACCTTGTTGCCTGTACATCTCTCAGCCCAATTCACATATTCTGTGAATTTATCAAGTGCTTCAGATTTATTCTGAATAAAATACACTCTGGCAAATTTGCTATAATTATCAATGAAGGTTATATAATACTTTGAACCTCTTACTGAGATCACATTGAATGGTCCGCAGATGTCAGAATGCACTAACTTCAGAATCTTAGTCGTTCTGTAGGAGTCTTTGATGAATGGAGTGCGTGACATCTTCAAACATGCATCACAGGTGGTCGAACTGGTTGCATTCGAGATGCTGACCCCTGTTATTGCTCCATGATGGCTTGCTTGGTAAAGTGCCATTGAGTTCATGTTGCAGAGTCTTCTGTGCCACAGAGTGTCTGGCGAGTCATCATGAGTCTGATGCACCTGATCTGTAGGTAGGCGCACCTTCAGATGATATAGGTTTCCTTTCCTTCTGCCTTGAGTGATTAATGTACTGGTACTAGCGTCGTCACGTTGCATGCTTCGTCAGAAAACGTCACACGCATCCCTGCATCTGCTATTCTTGCTACAGAAAGCAAGTCTTGCTGCAGTGTAGGCACGAACAGAACTCTTCGAGCCGTCTGTCTCTGCCATTGGTGTTGAGCCATAGTGAACCAATACCGTTCACTTGATGCTTAGATTCGTCTCCAAGAACTATGAATCTTGAAGGATCTGCACTTCTGAAATCAGACATTATTCGTCTTGATGTCACGAAGTGTGAGGTGGCTCCTGAGTCTAGCATCACCTCATGTGTGTCAGATGTTGATGCTGCACACACGTCTTCACAAATGTAGGCGGTCGAACAATTTTTGTTTGTTCTTTCTTCGCCCATTTTCGAGCTCTCGGGCTCCTCGACATAGGATGAGCTGTTGCTGTTCTCCTGTCTGTTCTGTGCTGATTTGTTCCTCGGGTTCTGGCGGCAATCCACGGCTGCATGACCCTTCTTGTGGCAGTGGATATAGTCAATCTTTGGATTGAGCCAGCATGTATCAATTGTATGCCCGTCTCTTCTGCATCTCATGCAAGTCTTCTTGTCTGCACCTTGCTGCTTCGACCTCCCTTTGCTCTTCCAGTTTCCTTTGCTGGTCCCCTCTGCTAGCTGATCACGATCCTGCCTTTGATTTGACTCCCTCTTAGGCTTAAATTGTTTCTTGGATTTTTCGTTGTTGCCATAGAGGGCCTGGTTAGAACCATCTTTGTGATCAAGATGTTCTCTGGCCTCAACTTCCTCTCGAATCTTGACAATCGCCTTTTTGAGGTTCATGGCAGGATCCTTCGCGAGCAGGGTCCTTGTCGTTTGGAATGATCTAGGTAAGGCTCTCAAAAGGTACGTGAGTTGCTTCTCAGCTGACACTGCGTTCTCTGCTCCAGAGTTATGTAGATAGAAACAGATCCTTCATCTTTCTTACGAGAGAAGTGAGGTCCTTCCCATCCCACTGTAGATTCGTCAGCTGATCTTCCAGCATCATTATTTGACTTCTTGATTTCGTCTGAAATCTGGTGAGCAATGCATCCCACATCTCCTTAGCTTTGGAGAGTGTAGCCAGGTCAAGTGTGAGACTATCTTCGATGGATGAAGACAACAAGGCTACTGCCTTGTCATTTTTCTCTCTCCATTCGCGTAGCTCCTTGCCTGATGTCGTAGTCATCTCTTCTGTGCCATCCACCCAGGGGAAGAGTCCTTCGCCCTTGAGTATCAGTGATGTCTTAACTTTCCAGGCTAGAAAGTTAGATCCTGAAGAATCAAGAATTGTGCAGATCTTGCTCTGCATGCTGCTGACTGAAGCCATTGCTTCTTGGAGTCTGTTCTCTCGTTGATGGTTGCTCGTCTGAATGCTTGGCCTCCTGGATCTGATAGCTTCTTGGCTATGTCAGATTATGACAAGATAGGCAAGCTCTGATACCATTGATGAGAAATTCGCGGTCGCGAAACAATCGTGAAAGCGAAGCAACCGCGATTGAATGCGATTCGGATGGAGTTCAGATGTGATCGCTGGACACTGCCAGCTAAATCACTCCTACAGTCCTCCAGAATGTAGTTAGGCACTGCTGATCTACGTTTATAATTTAATGCATCATTCAAAAATTCAACCAATGTGCGGAAATGAAATGAATGGGAGAATCAGATACACAAATAACAGCAGACACATTTGCATTCAAGATCATACATCATAAATTGACATGTGCACAATGGCTACAAGATCATCTATTGATTTTCCATGATTCTTCAAGCACTGCATGCATATCCACGCAGTGCGTTGGCATGAGAGAAACCCACTTCTCTCACGAGTGGATGTCTCGCTTACTAGCGGACCTGTGGATCTCTATGGGTCCTGATCACAGAACTTGTCTCGCACGCAGGCGGACTTCTTGTCTGTATTTCGTCTTGATTGCTTACTAGCATCAGATTGCTTCATGTGTATATTTGTCAAGTATCATCCAGTAAGTATATAGTCGCTCTGTGTAACCTTTAAGATTAGAGTGATTAAGCATCTACAACTAATCCGGAAATTACAAGAGTGACAGATTAGTCACGACCTAGAGTGTATCTGCTGACGTCATGCCATCAGATCAGACATCTGTACTTCTGGATACTTGTATGATCTTTGCTGGTACTCTTTGGAGCGTGAGGGCAGAAAAGGTTTTGCGACGTTTTTCGTGTCGCGTCGTTGGTTTCGTTTCCGTCGTCTGACTTTCTCGTGTTGGACCGCAAAAGATTCTCGTTCGCGAATCTTTCGTGTTCGTGTCTTTTCGTCAGGTGTTCGTGAAACTTTCGTGCTTCGTGTTTCTTGACTTTTGTGTTTGCGAACATCTTCGTCAGGCAAAGGGCTGAAAGCTAGCAAGGCTTTGTAAACAGAAACCTTTTGTTTCTTCACGATGAATCTACCGTTGAACCAACTGATTTGGATACTCATATCTTCAACGTCAGTTATGTTAACATTCAACCCCACAACGAGGACTTGCTTCACGTCGCTTGGCTACCTCTTGACGAATCAATAACCTTATATATCGATGACGAGAGTGTTTTACGCTCTCAAGAGTTTGATACTGACTTCGACATGGCCGATATTATAGATGTAGCTATTCTGTGCTTCATGGACGCCAGTCTCCCACGGCTACTCCCTGAGAAGGTCTGAGAGATAGAGCCTAAGGCTAGCATTGCTGTAGCCAAACTGGATCAAAGTAAAATATATCGTGTCAAACGACCGGTATACGAATGGGAAATACATGATAATGAATCTTTCTACGCGATAGATGACGCAATCTTAACCGAAGTCCCTCAAGCGTCCGAGCCACACAGAAACACTGTTCACAAGGTGCATGCAAAACCAACTAGGAAGGAAGCTATCCGCGAGAAAATGAAAAAGATTATAGAGGTGGAGCCTCCTCGCGATCTCACGATAGCTCGAGAAACCCTGCGGGAAGCACAATCCTCTAGGTCCACAAGCCACACAACTAGGACCTCTAAAGATCCACCTAAGACCAGGAGTAAGAAGCCCTATGCCCCTGACAAAATTGATGTGCCCGTGCCCAACCATTTCAAAGACTTCACCATTGAAGATGTAACTATCCACCTGCCTCAAGCTCAGCGGGAGCCAAAGGGGAATGAGCCATATGATGGCCCCGCTCAAACCATGAAGTTAAATTTTCAAGAGCCTAATGAGACAGAGGACAAGTTTGTCCATATTGGAGCACACCTCAAAACCGAACAACGTCTGGCCTTAGAGAAGCTCCTTAGAAAATATTGTCATAACTTCGCATGGAACTACAAGGACATGAAGGGGGTAGATCCCTCGGTTACCGTGCATAGAATTCCATTAAAGACGGATGCTAAACCCCATGCCAATAGACCTTATCGTTGTAATCCGATCTACAGAGCATGCATCAAAGAATCTATACCATTCTTGTAGGGATTAGACATTTTACTCCTCTGGCCTGCTCATAAAAAACAGGTTCTATTGCACTATCCTCAATAGATGTAAGAGCAAAATCAGAAAAATCAGCAAATTCTATTGATTTAGATGAGGCACAAGTCTTCCCTTCATAGAAGCGGTTCACTTTGCTGTCCTGCAAAGTCTGCAACAGCCATTTAGGGACTGGTTTAGGCTACAACCTTACTTTGATCAACACTTTGCTGTCCAAAGTGATATGAACTGTCAACACTTTGCTGTCCAAAGTGCTATGAAATTGGACTATGCTGTCCAAAGTTTTCAACAGGCCGTTCCTCTTCATAAATCTGCTCCTCTTGATAAATTATGGGCTGTTCGCTTGAAGAACCAGTGGGCTGTCCATTAGAGGATGATGGCAGTCCCTCCTCTTCAACATTAGATGGTGATACCAAATTTGGAAACACTTCAACATAGTCATCTTGGGGGATGTCCCCTTTCATGACATGAATGGGCGCAAGATCATAGGAGTTTTTCTCATCAAAATGAACATCACCACTCACTATGATTTTGTTAGTATCCACATTAAACAATCTATAGCCGATGGCTTCTTACCATACCAAACTTTATAAGGAGTCAAAATTTTCAAGGCTTTAGATTACTAATGTATGCCGCCGTAATAACCGCTTCAGTCCAAAACTTGTGGGGAACGCCCTTTGCCTTAAGCATGCAACGAGCCATCTCCATGATTGTGCGATTTTTCCTCTCGGCAACACGAATTTGTTGCAGTGTGTAAGGTGTAGTCATTTGATGTAGAATGCCTTTGCTTTGAAGAAACGTGCCGAACGTACTTTTAATGTATTCCCCTCCTCGGTCGGTACGTAGTATCTTCAAAGTATGCCCAAATTGATTTTCTATCATAGCTAAAAAATCAAGTATGCATCCTTCGCATACATGTCCTTCGAGATGCTCCATATTTGGAATGCTTTCCACCATGTTGAATTTCATCAACATATTCAAACTTCCAAAATTGAGGTTCCCGTACCTCGCATGCCATAGTTTAGCCAACTCCAATGCATGTGAATTAGTAGCAACAAGACCAAAGGATGTCAAAGTTTGAGGTTCAAAAAACAGAAAAATTTCAGCCACTAAAAATGTGTCAAAAACACATTTGTCTTCAAGGTAGATGAGCGCCCTCCTACAAGAAGAAAATCTGAAATTTGAAGCATGTAATCTGATTTCAATCACATGAAAACTAGTTGAGCATGGGCGCCCTACTGCTGGCTCCCAAATGAGTGGAGGTTCCAAGCTTTTCCCTGCAATTTCCTGCACAAAAAACAAGAACGAGCCGAACAGTTCTCTCTCCACAAAAATCAGAAAAATTCTGATTTTTATGAACCAAAAGAGGAGAAATGTGGCTGCCTATTGGGTGCCCTCCAGCAAGCAATCAATTCTGAAAAATGGCTCTGATACCATGTAGGAATCCAGAATCAAGACTATTCATTAACACAAAGTATTCTGAAAGAGAAGAGAGAGATGGTTAGATGACCCTCTTGTAGAAACTTGTGGACAGCCAATATGAACAATAGATTGCTTAACAAAAGTGTCTCATACAAATGAATGGCTACATGTAAGTAGTCCAAGATGGCTATCTACCTTCATGACTGTTGGCTGTCCAATAACTTGACTAATGGCTATCTAGCTACCATAAGTTACATAAAATAATTAAGTACCCCAAATAACAAGTTAGGTACTTAATTCACATGTATATGCCCCTAGTGGACCCACGAGTCCCTACAAGTTAGTTTCATACTAACTTGGGCCTAAGATATAAATGACATGGTTACACAGATCTCGACCTTTTGGGTCATAGTAACCTATGGCTTCTACATCATTTACATTTATTATTCTAACAACATTGTGACGGCAGAGGGAGTCTTTATGGACCCGGCCAAGGTAGCTGTGGTGATAAATTGGCCTAGGCTTATATGAATTAGATGACTTCGGTCATTCCTAGGTCCTAGGAATCTGCAATTTTTATTGTAGATTCGTGCAAGCCTTCTGTAGGCTAGCTGTTGCTTTAACAAACTAGTTGCATGGACAAGACCTAGGATGGAGAGTCACAGAGGAGATTTGAGCTATTGAAAGAGGCAATTGCTGTTGCACTAGTGCTCGAAATTGTGGACCTCCAAAAGCCCTTTACCCTTGAGATTGATGCAAGTGGTGTAGCCATTGGGGCTGTGTTGAGTCAAGAAGGGAGACCTGTTGTTTTTGACAGGAAACTCACACCTACTCAACAAAGATACCCCACATGAGAGCAAGAGTTGTATGCGATAATACATGCGCTCAAGGTGTGGCACCCACTATTTATATGGTGCCGAGTTTTATGTTTATATTGACCACGATACTCTCAAGTACTTTTGCAATCAGCCAGAGTTGAGAGGCCGCAAGGTGTACAGGGCCGAGCTGATGCAAGAATTTCATTTGGAGATTCACTATCGCAAAGGTAAGGAGAATGTGGTTGCTGATGCATTATCTTGTATGATGTATCAGATGGCCTTTACGGTCACAGAGAGCGATCTCGTGGCAGAGATCAGGCCTGCTCAACAGGCGGATGAGCATTGCAAGCTAGTGTGGTCTAATGCATGCATCATCATTGGTAATTTATATGGTACTACTAAAATGGGTACCTTCGACGGGGCACACACTTATTTGGAATACATCATTGATGATGGTATGCTTAACAGAAATGGCAAGATATACGTATGTGGCAGTACATACTCACTAACGTACTGCCACATACGTGGCCACAAAAAGTGTCGGCTGATCAACTCAACCGTCTTATCCACTCATGAATGATCTTCTTACGAAGTCCAGTGCCTTGTTGAGAACAAGGCAGAGCGAGTAAGCCCTTGAGGTTTACCGCAATTTCTAGAAATTTCCCAAGGGTCATTGGGAGAGTCTCTCGATGGATTTTATTATTGGGCTACCTAGGACCTCAAGTCAACATGATATGATTATTGTTGGTGATCTTTAATAATCTTTAAAGAAGGTTATTTTAATTTTCATCAATTGTGATCTTTCTATGCTTCATGTGATGCCATATATGTAATTGTGTTCATTACTATCAAATGCAATGGCAACAAAGGTAAAACATTTGTTCAAAATTAGTTCTCCTACCATGGATGTGGCATGTTTAAAATTGTTGAGCATTTATGGTATGTAGAGTATCGATTCCTTTTAGGGAATTAAGGGTATTCAATGAAGGAATGGCAAGTGCCTTGGGCATGACAAAGTTCTATAGTCTCTAGAATGTCTTGGACCCAATAGGGGCCATTTTTGCTTGGCCCCAATCTAGAGCAAATTCACGGTCCAACCATGGCAACGAAGAATATATGACGGGCTCTATATTCATATTTGTGCAGGAATCCTCTTGATTGATTTTCTGGAGGATCAAAATCTGGGAGAAGGTAATCTCTTGATTGATCCTCCTAGATAGATTGTTACACAAGTTACACCACCATCTACACAATTTCTTCCCAAGACCTGCATACGAGCCTAATGTAGCAATCCCCACCCATGCTTAAGATATGCAAGTGAAGTACCCTTAATCCTAGTACCACGCATGATCTTAACCTAAAGGAATGGTGGAGAGTGGGAACCAGGCTGTTCTCCTTCTAGTGCTTTCTCCTCCATTCTTCACATGCTTGAGAAAGTTTGTATCTCTCCTTCCATGACCTCCTATTCCGATAGAAGAGTCGGGGGAGTGTTAGAATCCCCATCGTCGTGCCGGTCATTGCTAAAGCACAAACAGGTGACGAACGCTACGTTACCACCCAACCATAGAGGTATTGCCACCTTACCCCCGTGCACTGGAGCTACAGACCACCAGCAATCAAGCTCGGATCTCATGTAAGCCATGGTGTCCCATACCACCATGCCTTACCCTCGACCCTCGCCTACCTACATCCTGAGGCCTAGATACTCGTCTTGACTTGACCACCAGTGGAAGAGCTCTTCATTCTCCAGGAGAGAATGAATGCCAAGCTCATGGAGATCCACCTCTATATACATAGTCCAGGCGGGTCATCTCCCTCCATAGGAGTCACGCATGACCAACGACACGCGGTAGTTGTGCACACTGACGCGGGTCCATAACAACGAGTCACTGCGCGCCAATGAGACATTGACACGTGGCACCCAAAAGACCTATAGCTCCAGATCAGCGTTCCGTCCCATTACTGAGACCGTCACCCCAAGCTTCATGTTGCGTGCCCTTATGGGTACGCAACAAGGAGTCTAGTAAGCGACTATGGTATTCAGGAGGCCTAGGCACCGCCAAAAATTGTGCAACCTACTTCATAGTAGTTGCTTGTGGCTATCTTTCGGCAATAAGCTTTAAGTTTCAGAAAAATCCATGTGTAAGGTTTTTAAGTTGCCACTGCCTTAAAATAACTTATTTTCAGCTTTTCTCCCTCATAACTACAAAAATTGGCATTGCATGTGCATGATTCCTAACATTCGTTACGTTCAACACATTCTAGTCAACCCTCGCCCTTACCGAGCTCTTAACTAGGTTGTTTACTCTACTCACATTTTGGCATTTGGCTTCAAAAGATTTACAATCATGCTTTAGACTCCTTTGCTAACCTTTTGTTTGAGCACCTGCCATGGTCCATGTTGGAACTAGGCCTTTGAGTACCAATAGGTTGTCAATCCGTTGATCACTTTTAGCAGTCAACCCTTTTGATGCTCAACCCATTAAGTAGTTAGTTCCTTTGACCACTCAACATTCATATTGACTAACTGCAGTTAAAGCTGTCTAACAATTTAATATAAAGTACTTTACAATATGTTATACATGCATGCGATTGATTATGGCCTCGAATGTGCACAATTGGCTATCATAAGAGTAATGTGTCAATTGCTAGATGACAATAGGTGACATAAACTAGGGTGCTACATGGCGGAAAGTTGTGGAATTAATGGCGACCTGGCTTTTGGTACTTAAAACGAAAAAATGAATACATTTGCAACATTTTGCCTTCGGAAGTTTGAACATGTTGTTTGGCCCGAAAACGTATACCTCTATTGCAATTATTAGTCAAAAGATCAAAACTTGGGTTTTCTTATGAAAAAGTGGCGATCTGGATCCAAAAAAAATCAGCGCACAATCTTGTTGATGGTTTGATATGTAGAAATTAGAGACTTCATCTTCTTCCTCCTCGAAAAGTGTATATCAATTCTCCACACATGAACATTTCCATAAAGTTTTACAAAGAACCTATCATGAGCCATGATTATCAATTACCAAAATGAGATGATCAATGCCTACTTATATGATAGGCATGTCAGTTTGGGTTAAGGTACGAGTGTCAAGGCTGGCCCATACTCTCTACTAGTAGGTATGACAATCTCTTGTCAATCCCGTACCAAAATAGAGTACGACCATCATGCCCTCCTTTAAATGAACACTGTTAAAGAGTTGCCCATTTATTACAATCTGGATCTTATGCAGGGTTAGGAAACAAGTCTCAGTGCTCAGGTGCACGCTACTGGCCTGTCTCACGAGCATCATCGCTAATGATCAAATGCCTCATGTAGATACAGAAGACTAAATGACACAAAAAGTTGGATTCAATTTAATTGACTGCGACTTTGTGGGTCTTATTGATTTACTGAGGCCCCAACTACATTAGAATCTAAATATATGGTTTATCTATATTTACATAATCGATGTTTGAACATTCAAAGATCCTAAAGGTTTCTTGTTAGGCTGATTTTGATAGAATATTAAACCACATTTAATGAGTTCCTGTTGTACAACTCATCTAGTTCTTCTCTTTGTTAGGGGCTAATTAGTTTGTTTGATATTTGAGAAGCTTTTAGCTTGTGGTTTTTTATGGTAAGACAAGTATGCTAGATTACGATGACTAGGCAAGAGAAATATCAGTCAGATGTATGTTTTTTGTGGAGCATATGGCTAACCATATGTAAATTTTTTTCTGATGCCAATTGTCCATGCAGATGTTGCTGAGGTTCGAAATGCTATTTCTCTCTATCGTACTTTACATGCTACTGGGGGTCAAGCACCAATCTGGGCTCTTGCGGAAAACTATCGTTTTGAGCCAGGACTTTTAAAGGTTGTCTTCGATTTTTGATGCAAGCAACCTAGATTTTTGGCTACCATAGACTTATGTTATGGAAGTTCAAAATGCTTCTTCTCTGTGTTGCACATTGTTTGCTAGATAAGACCCAATTTGGGTCATTGCTGAGAACTACTTTTTTGACCTAGAGCTTCTAAATGCTGCCCTTATCATATGCGAAAAACCTAGAATTCAAGATTTAACGTATAATATAATCATTGATGATGACTCAGTCACATTTGAAAACTAGAGCTACAAGATAGATTTTTTAAACAAGGTAACATATTCATTTTGCACAACAGGCTTCAGATCTTGTTAGGGATCTTGGGGATATGATGGCTGTGGAGGTAATTGTCGAGTTACCAATGGAGGAATCTAATCCCTATTTTTCAAGTTCTTGGCGTCGAGATTCTTCATTTCCGGTGAGAACTATCATGTATTTTTTACCAATCAGGTTTGGCCAAGCTATAAGTGTGTAAAATTCTGCTAGTTCTATTAACATTCTAGACTAGTGGGTTTTTTTGTGCTCGAATGCAATAAGGCATGAACCGAAGTTATGGGTGCATATCCAAGTTTTAGTCTGTTAACATATTTTTCCCACTTGTTGCCAGAAAACAAGTTTCTCCACTCAGGGTTCTTTGTTGGAAGGGAAGGGCCCTGCTTAAATATTTTCTCAGAACAACATTCGTGATGATCATAATAGTGGAGAGAAATGAATCTGCTAATGTCCAACGAAAAGATCCAAAGAGATCTATGAGACAGTAAAAAAAACTTGAACATGTGTCAATGCTTAGATGCTTTTTTTTACAAAATATTAATGCATAAAGATGACTTTACAAAAATGATTCTATCTCTGCTAAAAGAGTTAGGCTCAACATTTCTATGCTAAAAGCTTCATTCTGCTAAGTCCTGAAGATATTTTCAACTTGTTTGGCCGGCTGATTGAGGAGATTATGCAGATTTACTGGCTCCATGTTTTGCATGCTGTGGGAGGATTTTTTCATGGTCATAGTTGCTGCAAAATACTATCAAGTGGGTTTTATTATTGCACACTTTGCTTGTCTTTTCTTTGTATGGTTTGGCATCTACCAATGTCGATTTCTAGATAGTGAGAGATGACTCTCATCTAGAAATTAACTTCCTCTGAAAGTTGGAAGTACTCTTCAGGCGTGGTTGTTTGTTGTCAGTTAATATTGTGCTGATTTTTTTCCTATAAAAGTCCATCTTTTCCTTTGATTTTTTCCAAAGGTGCTCAATCATTTTTATTTGTAATAAAGTTCTTATAGCTGTTTGGACCTCAGGTAGGACTTTGCCATCAATGCCCCATATTTCTAACCATTCTGGACCTGCTTTGTTAGAATTCTCTTTGGACTACTGGATCCATAGACTACATGGATTATGGGGTCTATATTCATTTCATAAGTTGCAGCGGAACGCTTTCTGGTGCAACCACGTTCCGGACAGCAGAACGCTGTCTGGAAAGCTCATAACATTGTTCCAAAATGCATTCTGTTTCGGAACGGGCAACTATGGGACCTTCTTATGAAACTAAATTATCAAGCATTGCAACATGAATGTATTTTTCCATTCATGCAAAAATCGAGAAGGAAATGATTGCAAGTATATTGACAAAATATTTGGGATGCAATGTGTTTACAGTCTTGTGCGAATCTTCCTCCAGTAATGCCCCCCAGTTGCTTTTTGACATGTGGCAGTTCCCAAATATTTGAATCTTCATATGTCTGACTCATTGTCTGTTGGCTTTTGGAGCTCTTTTTGCTATCAATGAACTCTATATGTTTCCTAATTGCAAATTTTGCTTTAATATATCCTTTAATATTGAGGGGCTACTTACTTTATGCTCAGTAGCTCATGGAGTTTAGAGTCTCTGGCTGTACAGAATGAGCCATTTTTACTAGATCATTTTCTAGCTTCAAATGTAGAAGCAAAATGCAAATTTTCTGATCTAGATTGTGTAATGATTTTTAGATTGAATTAGAGGAAGGACCCTTGCTAAGATGCTCACGCTATCCTCTTTGTTTTGAGAAAAAATTGATCAGTTGCTGCAATTAAGGCAGGGCCCATGCCACTTAAATGGGTCTTAGGAATGGTGACAGAAAATGCTTGTTGGTCTTCTGTCAGAACAGAATGTTTCTCTCTAGTATATGATTGCCATTACGGCAGGTTTTTTTCCTATTTAATGATTGCTATTACTGCAGGGAGGCTTTATGCTTGATGGTGGAGTTCACTTCACAGCGGGCCTTAGGCTGGTAATGTGTATTTCTTAATCTTATCAAGTGCTCATTAACCCAAACCTAAAAAAAATAGTGCGCACTAACCTCTTTTTTCTAATGGCCCACAGCCAGAATGGGCAACTATGGTTAGAACGAGCCGGGACAAAATTCCTACTTTGGGTTCAAGATAGTTCAAGTTAATTTACCCACTTATGCTGCAGTGCAAAAAAAAAGGAGATAGCTAATAGTAATTCTTGTGTCTTGTCCATATCATGCTTTGAGTTCTCCGACGTATTTTTAAAAGTTTTGCAGTTCAACATTTACGATTTTTGACTGTATTGCTTAAATCAGATTACTGGTAGCGAGGTAAAATCGGTTATGGCAATAGCTCGACATGTAGATGCATCCTTGCCACCTCCAGATAATGTGTCAGCGCTACTGTAAGTTAGGGGAGAGGGCCATCCTTTTCAGCTTGCTTGAGTTGACGAAAACTGTTGTTAATAGGGCTGATTTGCTTCATAGCTTTGTCATTTGTCTTTTCTTTGTTTTCAATGGGTAGCATGTAACACAGGCAACTGGAGAATGAATGTGCTGGAGTGATGGTGATGTCGTACTCTTCTCGGACTAGGAAGGTACTAAGTGATGCTCAACAATTATGTTTTGCAGCTCTTGTTCATAACAAGAAATTCTGACATTTTTTTAACATTAAGTTAAGTAAGTAAAAACGTTCCAACTTTTAAGCACCAAATGCCATGATGATGTATTGTTGTTGGCCTTCAGGTTAGCTGGAGAGTGGTTGGATCTAGGGGAACTGTGGAGGTAGAACGAGGCATCAATAATGGACAACACGGCTACACGGTAATATTTTGCTATAGCAATGTACCTCTTTAACGATTTAAAATCATACTGAGCAAGTTTTGAGATCTCACAATATCTAGTATAGCTCAGAATGAATCACTCGGTGAGAACTGAAGTCATGCCAGGAGTGCGGCTTTGGCAGGTTGCAAATTTTTGTGAGTTTTTTGAGTAAAATGCCAGGAATGGGGTTTGGCATTTTGTGAATAAATTTCTGGCGAGTATTGCGGGTAAAGTCACAAAGCTCAAAATAATCTGTATAATGTCAAAACGTCCAGGAAAGTTATTGCTTGGTTCTAATCAGCTGTTCTCTCCACAGGTCACACATTGTCCTGCCAAAGGGAGCCCACAAGCAGACTTTTTCCCTTTTGCAGGAGTTCAAGAGGAGTTAAAATCTTTCGTAAAGGATGTAGCAAAGGTGGTGTTTGAGGTAAAAATATGTTTACTTTTGACAATGATAGTCATGTAATTGCAATGGAGAATCATGAAAATTGCAGCTTTTGTGCTCCACTATGTGTTGGAAGGATAGCAGCGCACCTGTGACACATAGGTGGAGGTGTCATAGGTCCCCATAGGCAACAGGAGCGGTTAAATTGGCTATGTACAAGTAGAAGTTGAAGGACATGTTAATGTCCCCTGATACCAATCTTTTGGGGATCTTCACACACATTTGGTGGGTGGCTAGCAGGCTGCCTGCCGGGGTGTGATCCCAATACTTGGCCCGTGCAGCCCAATGGCTTGATCTTCCAATGCTAAGAAGTGCATATTTAAGAACGTCTTTGGCTGCATAATGTTTTCTTATATTTGGTGATTACACTCATTATTTGCATCAAAGCAATCATAAGATTTGCTTTCAGTAATAGCAGTCTGATACTTGTTTTGTTTTCAGGGGAAATCCTCAACTGAAGCTGATCAGTGCAGCAGTGTGGTTGAGGCTTTTCGTGACGTCGCTGTGATAGAAGCAATGCTTATTTCTAGCCAAACCAAAGGTGGTGCAGTCCAAGTTGAGCACCATACCTGAATATTGTCTGTTTCGCAAAACCATTTCAATGGTTGGAACAATTTAAAGACTGATTGATTATAAATCTTTTGGTGAGAGAAGATTTTGAACCTATGCATAGGAAGCTGTTGCTGCATGTTTGTCTGCAGCACCTTACTAGATCTTAAATGGCTTTTATTATGTGTATGATAACTCGATAAATGGGTTCTCATGCTTTCCACTGGCCTTTCAAAAGTAAAATATGTCACATCCGAATTACCTAGCCAATTTGCAGCAAGACGGGCTAGCAAAAATATTAGGAGTTGTTATAAATTATTAGAATAAACAGATTGATATGTTTTGATTCTTCTTTAAAAGAGTGATAAGAAAGATCCATCACACAGCCAAAGACGCAGAGATTCCAAGTGTCAATATGCTACTTCAAGGCATGTAATGTTGCATTAGCAAGGTTCAAGGACATGGAAGGTCCGGATGTCACATTGGGTGGCAAAGGCCCCTACATTATGTCGGAAGGCTCCTTGGGGTCCGGACCCACCAAAGTCATCTTTCTTTTTCACTCTAAAAAACATTGAAACCAAATGTGATATGCAAAAAACTAAAATTGTATGAGTTGATTTTTTAAAAACATCACAAACATGTTATCTTAACAAAATGACATTTGCACATGTTAATACAATTAGTAATTTTCCTTGAAATTTACTAATTTTCCTTGAAATTTCAAAATAAACAAGAGCGTTTGTGGTATTATAAAGGCCTTGTCATAATGGTGAAATTGTTGGCTTGAAAAAGAAAAATTATCTAGTAAAATTTTCTTTTTATTCTTTGAGATTTAAACAAATGCATTTATTGGCTTTTTTTGCTAAAGAGGTAAGTATCGGTAAGTTAAATTATTGTGAAATCACTATTTTTTAACGTTTTAAGTTGCAAGAGCTTACACTATCACAATCACTATCACAAAAGTAAAATTTTTCATAATCATAGGACTATAATTTCATTATAAAATGACTATAATTTTTATAATCATAGGACTATAATTTCATTTTAGGATTTAAAATGACTAAGAATTGTGTGTGGAATGATTTTGCAACAAATAGGTGATTTTCATTTGATGATAATTTCTTACAATGGTTAATATTTTGACCATGAAATATGTTTGTGATTTTGGAATTTTGAAGTACGATCAGTATTCACAATAATCACGATTAGTTATCAGAATATTTTATTATTGAAGATCAATATTCACGAGTATTCACGATCAATATTCACAATATTCATGATCAATATTCGCGATCAATATTCACAATATTCATGATCAATATTCGCTTTTAAGTATTCACAATTTTAGATAATTGTCGTCGATCATCAATCACGTAGTTTTCAAGATGCATCTCTAAATCTATTTTTCATTTGTTATATGGAAAATATATTGTACACATCTTGCAAAAGAGGACACTATTAGAAACAATAAAAAATATATTGTCAAAGAAATTACTAAAATATATTGTTACTTGTTATATTTCTTCATTCAAGCATGCGAGAACACAATAATTTTTTTTTTTTAAGAAATTGCTCTTTTGCAACCATTTTCAAACAAAAAACTAAACAATTTTTCTCTTAGTTCTTTCATGCTATAAAGTCTTAGCAATGTGGCTGGTCCTCTTTTTGTTGAGACCATTTTTCATTCCAATTGCTTGTAGTGCCTTAATCCAATTTGTAAATGTATCGATTAAGCGTTTTTGTAATTCTACAGCCACCATGTATAAATATTCGATGGCACATCAGAGTAAACGTTAATTCATGAATCAGACATTCAATCAGATAATTGTCAAATACTCAGTCGGAGCACAAATATTCTCTCTCTCTCTCTCTCTCTCTCTCTCTCTCTCTCTCTCTCTCTCTCTCTCTCTCTCTCTCTCTCACACACACACACACACACACACACACACACACACACACACACACACACACACACACACACACACACATACATTTTAAAGAATATTGTTTCAAAAAGATTGCGCAACTGAATGCACTTAGACTGTACACATACTTTTGACATTGTTTTTAATAAATAGAGTTGTATTTGTGTCAAGTAGATTGTTTTATTTTCAATTTTATCTAGTTCGTTGCATGCAAATAATATAATTCGTAGATTGAATTATTTTTGTGATCGATAGCTAATGTCGATGTAATGTTCTAGCTCCAACTTGCTTGCTCTACTTCACACTTCCACTTCCACATCTTTATTGACTTTGTGTATGTTTACGAAATCGATTGTATCGATCCTTGCAACTTCGAAGCTCGGATCAAGTAGAACCATTGTCGGATTATCAATAGTTTGAATTTGATAGACATTCATGCACCGAAGAATTCTTTGAAATTGTGGTATTAGAGCTTAATTTGGTATCCTTTGTCTGATCAGAGTGCACATGTTCCATCATAATCTCATATAGCATACCATGTTAGAATATTTCTTGTTCCGATACAGAGTACACACTTACTGAATTGTTTTGAAGTCACACAATCTACTATCTGCATACATCCATTTCGAATTTTCTACTGGATTCCCAATCGAAGTTTTGTCAAATTGTAGACAAGCTCGATGGATCGAACTACCATCCGTGGCCATTTCTAAATGGAAGCTTAAAGATGGTAAGGCTTTTGCCTTAATCACTCTCAATATTCTCGACACATAGATTGGCCGCATCAGACAAGCCAAACTTCAAAAGAATCTTGCGACATTCTGAGCACACTCTACGAAGTGAGAGACGTTACTTCAAAACTGCATTTGATTCTCACTCAGAATGTTAGAAGGGTTTGATTCTATTCATAATCAAATAAATCAATTTAAGTCTTTGTTAGAGCATATGGCAGCAATAGGTTCAATGATCGAAGATTCGGACGTTGTCATGACCTTATTGTCTAGCTTGCCATCTCCTATGAAAACTACATGATGATGATTTCGACTCACTCATAAATAATTTTGTCTAGAGTCATAACTATGTTGTTGTAGGAGGAGATTCGAAGGAATGGTGATCCTTGTCCTCCATCGAAGACTTGTAGGCTCTATACACCAAGAAAAGCTCAAAGAAGCAACAGAAGAAGAAGAAGACGAATTAATTTGATTCAAATCAGATGCATCGGGTCTTGCAATTCATAAAACTAAATTTTGATAGCATGTTAAAGACACAGCTCTGTTGAGTCAAGTAGAGTAGCCTCTTGTTCTTGTCTTTGTGGATTTGGATCATGAGATAGTAATGGGCTTCTCCTAGGGCCGTCATCTTGAATTCTTGAAATAGCATCCTCTTTGTATCATTAACCAATTCGATATTGTTGCTGATGAATAGCAATGTATCATCCATGTAGAGTGCGATGATGATAAAGGACTGTCGAATGGCCTTGAAGTATACATTGCAATCTGCAGAGCTTGGTTTGAATCCTTGTTCAATAAGAAAGGTGTTGATTCGATGAAACTTAGCTCTCAAAGATTGCTTCAAGCCATACAACGCTCTATGGAGTTTACAGACTTGGTTTTCTTTACCATTGAGGATATAGCCTTTTGGTTAACCATATAGATGTCCTCTTCGATAACTCCATTAAGGAATGTTATTTGTACATCTAATGGATGTACCTCAAGATTGGTTGCAGCAACATATGATAGTAACATTCGAATAGAAGATTGCTTGACCACTGGGGTGAATGTTTTGAAGTAGTCGATATTGGGAATTCGAGAAAATCTCCTTGCCACCAGTTGAGCCTTTCTTCTATCAATGTTGCCATCTGCTTTATATTTGATCTTGAAGATCCATTTGCAATCGATGATCTTTCTGTCTGTAGACAACTTGGTGATAGTCCAAGTGTTGTTCTTGATCAAGCGAGTTGTACTCCTTGCCTGTAGCTTCCTTTCAGAGGTCTAAATCAGCTTGTGATAATGCTTCTTCGACTGTGGTATAGTGAGCAAACTCATCAATGAATCGAACAAACTGAGCTCTAATTCTTGTTGAACTTCTAGAATGTTCTACTAGCCACAAAATTCGATTGTGTCAGCTGCTCCTGAGTTGTAGCTTCTTGATCTTCTAGTCTGACTGCTTGAAGGAATCGAAACAATGTTTCAATATTCAACAACTTTTGGGGCTGAGTCAATAGACTGAATCTGGTTTTTGCCCTTCAAATCAATAAACCGATCTTCAAGAAAAGTCACATCCTTTCTAGTAAAAACTTTATATGTTATAATATTATATAGTCGATACATTAAAAAAAAGAATAATCGACCAAAATAGTTTTTATTGAATACTCGACCGGTTTATTTTTGGTGTCCTTTGGGACATGAGCATAGGCGGTGCATCCAAGAACTTTTAAAGGCTTTAATGAGGGTCTGGATCCTGTCGAAAACTTCAAAAGGAGTCTTGATGTTCAATGGATCTTTAGTAATATATTGATTCTGCAAATAGGATGTTGTTGAAACAACATATTGTCAGAAAGATTTAGGCAACGAAGAATGATTGATCATGCATTTGGCAGACTCGATTAAGGTTCTATATTTCCTTTCGGCTAGACCATTCGATTGGGGAGGATAGGAAGCAACATACTGATGTTCGATACCATGTGTCGAGCAATACTCCTTGAATGCATTGGATATGTACTCACCACCATTGTTGGATCTAAAAGCTTTGATTTATTTTCATGTCTACAACTCAACATGCTCTTTAGATATTTTGAAGAAATGGAAGGTTTTAGACTTGTGCTTCATTACATATACAACATTCCTTTTCAAATTATCGTCAATGAATGTAATAAATAATCTTGCACCAAGTAGTGATGGTGTTTGCATCGGGCCACATATATCTGAGTGAACTATGTCTAACAAGTTTTTATATATGTGTTCTTGATTCGACTTAAAAGACCTTCTAGCCTACTTTCCTATGATACAACTATGGTAGACCGAAGGGTCGATAGTTCGATAATCAAAATCAAGAACTGATGAATGCTTAGAAATATTTGCAATAGATACATAATTGAGGTGCCCAAGTCTATAAAGCCAAATCAATTATTTATTGAACTGCGTAAAGCATGATAGGTCGTAGAGTAACAATGGCTAAGCTTATAGAGATATCCTTGCCTTTTTCCAAGTGCAAGAACTCTCTGAGATTTATCAAGAATCTTGTATGAATTTAGTTTGAACTGTACCTTATGTCTTAAATCAGTTATTCTGCTTACTGACGATAGATTTGTTGTCAAATTCAAGACATACAAAACTTTTGATATCAGCTTCGATTGCCCATGCTAAAAATTTTGGTATGAGCTTCGATTGCCCATGCGGAAAATTCAATCTAACAGTACCTTCACTTTTGATCATGTGTGAGCTAATGTCCATGAGGTGAACAAATTTCTTGGTGCTATAGGCTAAATAGTCACCGAACCATTCTTGATGGCTTGTCATGTGTTGTGTCGCTCCAGAATCGAGGAACCACTCAAGCTGTTCGACATGGTGATGGTTGACCATGAAGGCAATCTGCTCATCATCTTCTTCAACATTCTGCTTTGAATTGATGGTTGCATTGGCTTGTTGATCCAGTTGTTGTCAAAATATAGTACTTTAGACCTTAAATGAGTGCATTTATGCCTCACAAGAGTGATTGATTGATTGATCATAAAACAAATACAAACTAGACACAAGAAGTTGAGATCTAGATTAGCAATTTAGCATGTATCAATCAAGAGCATTCTACAATCATTGATTAAATGAAAAGTACATCCCACATGTGAAAAGTACAGTACTAAGGACCATAAATGGATCTTTGAATGATCCACAAGGTGATTGTATGCTTGTTAAACAATCTATCAGAAACTAGTCATCAGAAAACAAGATCTCTTGATAGGAAACAAGTAGAGACAATCAAAGCATTGATCAATTAGTATAATCCAACTCCACACGTGTGGAAATAAGGCTGGAGTACGGCCTGTAGACAATGTTTACAAAGTGCCAAAGTTGGGTTTCATTGGAAAAATAGAGTAATCACCATACAATGAGAGGAAACTCGAGTTTCTCCTTGAGGCTCCAAAAAGTTTCTATCTTCTCACTATGGAGAATGGGAATACATAGTAAAACACACTTCCTTTGCAAAGTTAGGTGATAATCCAGCATGTACTAAGAAAGTAGACTCTACTTTCTTGCCCTAATGTGAAAACCCTAGCCTAGATCCAAGAGTCATGCTTGGTAGGTACAAATCTCATCATAAATCATGGTCTAGATCCTACAAAGTAGGAATCACTACCAAATAGACACAACTACTCCTCTTGACTCGTGGTAACCTACTTTAGGTGTGTATGTACAAGTGGCACTTTGGCCATTGAAGTAACCAACAAACAATATTGACAAAATGTACAATATTCTACATGGCTAGATTTGCCAATGTAGGCAATTTTTCACACCACACATGTGTGGAACAATACTCAGTATGACATGTAGACTGAAAATGAAGTGAAAAACACTTTGTTCCTACTTAGATCCAAAAACAATCAAAGTACATAGTGTAGAACTTGTGTTTTGCCAATGAGCTCTCAAAAATAATCTAAGTGTTCACTATGGAGGATTGGATACATAGAAAGCCTCTTCCCCACCTCGAGTTAGGTGAAAATATAGCATGTAATAAGAGTTGATTGAGCTTTCTTGCCCTAATTTGCCAGTCTAGCATCATTCCTAGAGTCTTGCCATATTGGTGGCTAGATTGATCAGCCTACTCCATAAATCTAGGAATTAGGTCCTATAAAGTAGTAATTACTACCAAATAAACTTGACCCACTTCTTAGACATGATCTAACCTACCCTAGTATAGGTTTCCCACGTGGCTCCATGGCCTCACACGTGTGGTTACATTATTTGACATTACTAGATTTGCCAATATAGGTAAATTTTCACACTCTTCCTCAAATCTAGCTTTGGAAACTATGATACTTTTATCAACTACTCCAAGTAAATATCTTAGCTTAACAAATATATCCTTAGGCCCAGCTAAGCAACTCGATGGAGACACATGTTCAAGCTTGATTTCTTTAGCTTTTACCTTCTCCCTCACAAAATGATGAGCAATCTTGATATGTTTGCTCATTGCATGAAATGTAGGATTGGTTGCAAGTGATTGGGCTGATTGGCTATGACAAAAGATTGTAGGTACCTCTTCCTCCATGACATGAAGGTCCACCAATAGCCTCTTGAGCCATAAGACCTCCTTGCATGTTGATGTCAAGACCTTATACTCGGATTATGTCGAAGATAAGAAAATTATTGCTTCTTTGAAGGCCATGATACCACTCCATCACACAAGAAAGTAGCAAATGCACTTGTAGACTTCCGATCCACTTTGTCACTTGCAAAATTTGAGTCATTATAGGCTCTTAAGCCAAGATTAACCTCTTTCTAGAGTATGCCAAAATTTCTACTTGATGAGATATATCTTAGGACTCTTTTGGCCATCTTCCAATGTGACACAAATTGCATAATGAGAGAGAGAGAGAGAGAGAGAGAGAGAGAGAGAGAGAGAGAGAGAGAGAGAGAGAGAGAGAGAGAGAGAGAGAGAGAGAGAGAGAGAGAGAGAGAGAGAGAGAGAGAGAGAGAGAGAGAGAGAGAGAGAGAGAGAGAGAGAGAGAGAGAGAGAGAGAGAGAGAGAGAGAGAGAGAGAGAGAGAGAGAGAGAGAGAGAGAGAGAGAGAGAGAGAGAGAGAGAGAGAGAGAGAGAGAGAGAGAGAGAGAGAGAGAGAGAGAGCAAGCTTTTATTAATGTCCTTGAATACCCTAAGGTACATAGGACTAAGAAAAGGTACATGTCAAGTGTGCACATAGGAGCTTAAAGCTCAATCATCTATAAAACTAAATAACTGCAAATACAATGCATAAAGACAGCTGGCCCAGTCAAGATCCAATAGCTTGGAATCATATGTCACGATGCCCATCAGCATGAAAGAAGTGGTGGATGGTATGCTGTGAAGGTGTGATTAGATGTGTCCTGGACCTCTGTCGCCGGATAGGCCGTTGGTGTCGTCTCTGCTGCCGTGGCGCTCTGGGCTGTGATCTAATAACTGACTGTCTCTCTGGCCATCGACATGGTCTCTGATGCCGGTGTATGAAGGAGTCGGGAATGTCGGCCGCTCCATCTGAGTCGCTGCCTATGGGTACCTCGAATCTCTATCTCTGACGGGATATGCACTTATCAATGCTCAACTGTGTCAGGGAATGTGTACCATCTAGTCTCCTCCTCCTCAGTTCTGACATCTCTCGGATCATCAGTGCAACACATCTAGGGTCCTCATAAGATATCAAGGTAGAAAGTGTAACTGGGTGCTCTCTGAACAAGCAGTAGTACCGCTCCCGTATCTCATAGTAGGTTGGACATCTTGAAGAAGAAATGTGACTCGTCCTCAGTCTCATGCATAACACACATGCTACAAAGCCAGAGAAGATTAATCTCTATCATTGTTGTCTAGTGTTAATTGCTAGTGTTAATGGATCTTAGTGTTGATGCTTAGTGTTAAATATAAATCACTTGCATTTGTTGGACTATGAAATATGCTATCGCTCTCATGGGAACGAATCTCTGCGTGACAACTAGTTAATCTTCTTCATCTCTTTGATGCTTGTTTGCTTGGATCTAGGGTTGAGAGTGGATAGGAAATACCCACTACACAACCTTAGTTGGCTTAGATTCCCATTCCTATGTCGTTGTGTACCTTCTCCCCATTGAATCGGAATCTGATACTACACACGACCACTCACCTAGTTGGAGATCCAAAACGTTATGAAATATTTTGCATCACCTAAAGACAATACTCCAAATGGTCCACAAATATGTGAATGCACAATTTCCAGTACCTTGGTTGCTTTATAAACATCTTTACTGAAAGGTGTTCGAGTCATAAGACAAGATTCGTAGGTAGCTCGAATATCTCGACTCTTGATCTCGACTCCTTTGATTCTCTATCTCTTGTTGCCTTGGTACAAGGCTTCCATGTTCATGTGACATAACCTCTTGTGCCACATAATATCTGTTGATTCTTGAGTTTGATTTTCTTGTTCAATTCAAGTTCGAATATTCAAGTAATACAAATTACGTTCTTTGTCTAGGTTATCAGAATCTTTATCGAACAGTTTACAAGAGTCCCTTGTGAAGGTTACTGACATTCCTGTATGAACTATCTTTGCTATAGATAGAAGATCTTTATCAAGAGTAGGGGACATTGAGAACTTCCTCTAGTTTCTTGTCACCCTGATTTGTGTTTAACCAGAGCACACCAGTTCCATTAATTACATGCTTAGAACCGTCTCCAAGTATAATGGATTTTGAATAATTCATCTTTTTATACTCAGACAAAATTTGTTTCGAGGAAACAAAATGTGAGGTGGCTCCCGAATCAAGTACTACTTCTCAAATTTTTTGAATTTGAGTGAACAACATAGATCAGCACAAACATATGGGCTGCCAAGTTTCTTGTCGTCCTGTCTTTCTGCTGCTCTGGAGCATTCTACTTTGTCTTTGACAAAATTTGAATTTGAAGGTTTGCTCCAACTCTGTTCCTTGTTTTCTAGGATTTTTGATAATAGTCTTACTGCTGCCTTGACCCCGTTATGACAATGAATTTGGATTTGACCACACTTGTCCTTCTGTATGACCTGATCTTTGCATCTGTTGCAAATCTCGATGTTCTATTGTTTTTCTGATTGTTGATCATTTGTCTTGGATTTCATTTTCCATTCTTCTTAGATGACTCCTCTTAAACTTAGACTTCTTTGAAGACTGATTCTTCTGAGTAAATAGAGCATTTTTGAAATCACCATTATCATCATAGCGTTCACAAGCTTCTACTTCCCTCTTTGACTCCATTCTATTGCTTTTGAAGTGTCATTGTCGAATCTTTCGCTAGTAAAGTTTGAGGTTGTGTGGAATGACCTGGGTAGGGCTCGAAGAAAATAACTAAACTGTTTTTCATTGAGATTGCATTTGCCATGCCGAAATTCTGCAAAGAATAAATAGATCCTTTATCTTTCGTACCAAAGTGGTCAGGATTTTGTTGTCCCATTGTAGGTAAGTTAATGGTCTTCCAAGAATATGATTTGATTATGAGATCGAGTCTCATTCTTGGTTTGCAACTCTTCCCATAATTCTTTTCGCATTCGAAATTGATGTAAGATCTAGCATTATGTTGTCATGCACTAAAGACGCAATAATTGTTATAGCTTTGTCATCTCCATTCTCGAAGTTTTTTGCCAGGAGTAATTGGCTTCTCTTCTATTGGTTCTACCCATTGCCAAAGACCTTCGCCCTTTAGTATGAGTGAAGTCTTTAACTTCTAGATTAAATAATCCGAGCCTTTTGTATCCAAGATCGTACTGATCTTAGATTGAATGTTGCTGATCGAAGACATCTTCTAATCTTTTGAATAAGCTCCAGATAACGGTTGCTGATGGATGTGTGAAGGATGCTGAGAGGGTGTGCAGATAGCACTGTATCTGCTCTGATACCAATGTAGGAAAAATACTAAGAATTCTTCCTCAGAAACAGACCCGATTGAAGACACTGATATTGATTTGATTTATTCAAATTTCATCATGTTTTTTGAGGAAGAATTCTTAGTATTTTCCTACACCTATGCCTACAAAGTGATGTCGTTTGGACTTTGTAATGCCCCAAGTACCTTCCAAAGAGTTATGCAGGCAATATTCAAAGAATATTTGCAAAAGTATTGGAAATCTTCCTAGATGATTTGTGCATGCATGGACCTAACTCTGAGCAGTTATCCAATTCGGAAGAGCTGTTGATGAAATGCCGTGAATATCAATATCCTTGAACCCATAAAAGTGTCAATTTTGGATGACACATGGCCTCATTCTCAGCCATATAGTATCCAGACATAGGATCGCCACAAACCTATCAAAGATAAGGATCATTGTTGATTTGTCAACACCAAGAACGATCTTCGGAGTCTATTACTATCAGATCTTCATTCTAGACTTCGCAGAGTTAGCACGACCAATCTACAAGCTCACAAGGGAACCACATTGGATGGAGGAGGCCCTACAAACTTTGCAGAAACTTAAAGATGCATTGGTCTCAGCTTCAATACTACGTCCGCTCAAGTGGTCCATCGAGTTTCATGTGCATACGGACGCATCAAAGTATGCAGTAGGAGCAGTCTTAATCCAGCCAAGAGAACACGAAAAGGATTTTCCAATCCGATTTGCTAGCCAACAGCTCAGCGATTCAAAGATAAACTACTCGACTACAAAGCGGGAGGCACTGGCGATAGTCTATGCGGTTAAGAAGTTTTGGCATTATTTGATGGCCACATTTTGCTTTTTGTACGGACCATCAACCCTTGCTTTATCTTGTTAATATAACTTGCAACACAGGGAGATTCACTCTTTGGTTACTTTGTTTTTGGAGTTTGATTTTCGGATAGTGGTTTGCAAGGGAAAGCAGCATTATATGGTTGATCATGTGTCGCGAATCAAGAAAAAGGAGCCTGCAGCCCTACCTGATGATGAGCTACCAACGCTGCCTTGTTTTACTGATTCTTAAAGCAAGACCTTATCAACTGATCGCCGGCCGATTATATCAAAGAGGAGCAAATAGTATTCTTCAAAGATGTATTCTTCCACATAAGGCCACCCAAATTATTTTAATTTTGCATGAAGGCATAAGTGGTGGTCATTTGCATCCGACATTATAGTTTGGAAGATTCTGCAATCAGATGCTGGTGGCCGACAATACATAAGGATACGGATGAATACTTGAAGAAATGCGATGTGTGCCAGAGAGCTATGAGACCAACAAGATTGAACTATGATCTTTTACACCTAGTTCTAGCTCAAGCACCATTCGAAGAATGGGGATTGGACTATATCGTCCAATTCATCCTGCTGCAAAAAGTTCACAAGCCCGATATATTATCGTGGCCGTAGATTACCTCACCAAGTGGGTCAAAGCCAAGGCAGTGCGAACATTTGACGCTCGAACAACTGCCAAGTTCCTATATGAAAAATATCATTGTGCGCTTCGGATGCCTAGTGGAGATAGTCAGTGATCGCGGAAGCCATTTCTTCCCATTGGAGGAATTCTTCATGATCCATCGATTCAACACACCATATACCCTTGCAATAATGGGAAAGGTGATTCATCCAATAAGATCATGTGTTAGCGTAGTCACAAAAACATTTGAAGCTATTACATGCTGTTATGTGGGCATTCAGAACAGCTTACAAGAGAAGCACTGAATACACACAATTTCAACTGGTTTATGGTCAAGATGCAAGAATGCCAGTGGAATTTTTGGTACCTTCATTAAGGATTGTCACAACGCAATGTCTTGATGAATCCAAATCTCTACAATTATGCCGTGAAGCACTACATAAACTTTGCGAGACACACTTACTAGCGGTGCATGCATTGGCGGCTGAGA
>CM055110.1:40802129-40948400 GCA_029204225.1 Diphasiastrum complanatum | reverse complement strand
AAAAAGGAGAAAAAAAAAAGCAATAGCAAGAAAAAAAACCTACAAAAGTAGCCAATCTATTTAAAATTGCCACATGTCTAACTCAAGAAAACCCAAAATACAAATAAAAAACATTTATTTTTGAAATTAAACCAAACACAAGCATGTCAATGTTTGACATGATTGCTAAGTCCTCCTGCTTTGCAAGGGAGGGCCAAAAATAGCTCTCAGGGTGAAAGGCAAACGGGTGCATGTCAAATTTCAAGCCTGATCTTCATATGCTAGTTCGTTATATTCTTCTCAATGTAATGGAATGTAATATGACAAATCTGCGAGGGAATCTTGAAAACTTCAAGCTACAAGAAAATTCAAAAGGAATCTTGAAATCTACAAGTCCCTAGTCAAAAAAAAGTTTTAAAAAGGTCCAAAATAATTACACATTTCATTTGAAAGGCAAAACGTGAACTTACATTTCATGTTGAGTGTTAGTAACAAATGAACCTTTCCTAGATGTCACTAACAAATTATACCTTTCAACTTCAATCTTAGTGAAACATGGTACCACATTGAATGTTAATGAGAAATGCTACCTTTCAAATTGTAATGAGAAATGATGTCTTTTCAACTTCAATGGTACTAATAAATGGTCTTCCATTGAATGTTACAACCAATGTTATCTTTCAATTTGAATGTTATTGACAAATGATACATAAATGCTAACTTTCATGTTGAATATTACTGAAAAAATGACACCTTTCATTTTTCCCTTCTAATTTCAAGCTAGGTATTATGAGGACTCAAATGCTGTTTGTAGATTTTTAGGGTAGTTTTTTACTTTGTGTTGTAATGAAGACTCTAGCATAGTGTCACAAACAGCAACAGGCTTGACCTCCCACAAAATCACATCAGGTTTCAAGCTCCGCATCTACTTAGAAAAACTGAGGTGAGTGAATGAAAATACCTGGACTTTATCTTCTTAACCAGTGTCAAATATGTCAATATGTTGCAAAGGCTGCTATGCTAACACATACGCATGCTTAATTCCTGCGCTTAAATTACTGCTCCATACTGAGTGATACCAACTTCTTTTGCATCAAGCAGCTCATGAAACTTTCTAGTGCTCAGGCGGACTACTGATGCACTGTCCAAGGTGGATTGCTGATTCGTTGTCAGATGGAAAACTGGATTGCCAATTCGACCTGCTGCTGAATCGCTAATTCCTTGTAATCAGTATCAAGAAAAAAAAGTGTCAATCAGTATCTTCTTCTCCTCTTTTGCTTCAATCGTAGCGCTAGCAGTGACATGGGGTAGCATGACCACGCGGAGCAAATCTACGCAAGGAATCGGAGCAAAGCCATGGAGCGCAGCATCGATGTAGCAGACCCATAGAGGAGCCAGCAAGTAGCAAAGAGAGGGAGGGCAACTGACATGGGGGGGAGAAAGTGGGGTGGGTCAGATTTTTTATAAAGGGGAAGGCCCCCATTGAGGGCCCCCTGATTTTAGGCCTCTGGCCAGGGCGTGAGCCCCAGGGCCCAAGGCCTTAATTTGGAAGGCCCGAGAATGAGGGCCTTTCCCTTCGTAAACCACTTGAAAAAAATTTCGCCCTCTTAGAACTTCGAAGGATTTACCTTTTTTTTTAACATTTTTAGATTTCCCTACGCCTTTTTGAGTGCAGGAGTGATGGAGCTGCGCTCGGGGGATGGAGCATGGGTTGGCACAGGAGCGATGGCTGTTTGCATGGCTAGCATCTATGTGCGAATTTAACAAGTTAACATGCCATTAAGCTCTCTCTCTCTCTCTCTCTCTCTCTCTCTCTCTCTCTCTCTCTCGCAATAAATCGATAAAGATATTGTGAAAACTGGTTGAGCTGTGACGTGCCTATAAGCAAAGCATTCAATCATGTGGGATCCATGGTAGATGATTTTCCTTCATTGCTTTGAGCTCAGGATTTTGATTGAGCATTTCAATCAAGATAGCAAATAGTTTGAAATGAAGTATAGTAATCCTCCAATTAGGAACAATGCTAATGCATAGTCTTCTTGCCTGTGCAACGACATGACCAAGAAATTTGAGCTAATTGATGATCGTTGAACCAACCTAATTAATGGAGCCACATGATTTTTTTTCTCTTGGTATATTTGATACATTACTAGCATCCCTCCCCCCCCCCTTCGTCTTTCTTTTTGAGATACTATATTTTAATGATCTAGTTCAATTATTACTTGCCTAGTTGAAATCGGTACCAAAAGACTTACTTTGGTGCTACAAAATACGAACCTGGACTAAGACAATGGACATGCTAGCATTGGGATTGTGAAGATTGATACTCAAGTTATGTAGTTCATCAAGAGGATCTATGGCATAAGAGATTAGGTCATCCCAATTTCAAAGCCATGCAATTTATAATCAAGGAAGAAAAGTTGTTGGACTACCAAAGACATGACAAAGGAGCTTCATCCTTGTGAAGCTTGTGTTTTGGCAAAATGACACATAGTACATTTTCCAAGATCCAGCCATCAAGACTCAACATCCATTTGAGCTCATGCATTCTGATGTTCATCTCTCTTCTTCCAAGAGCAAAGGAGAGCAAATTGTTTTATTTCTTTTATAGATGATTACACAAGATATTCTTGGATCTACATGCTATCTTCTAAAGCCATGGTTTATGATGTCTTCCTTACTTCAAAGCTATGTAGAAAAGCAGTTTTCTTTCAAGTTAAAAGTTTGAGAAGTGATAGTGGAGGTGAATATACCTCTCAAGAGTTTAAAGGACTATTGTGGGCAAGGGGGAATACAGAGAGAATGTTCTTGTTCTTATACTCCTCAACAAAATGGAGTTGCTGAAAGGAAAAATAGAACATTGTGTGAATGTGCAAAATTTTGGGGAAGAAGCAATTTGGGAAGAAGCAATTGCATGTGCAAATTATCTTTGTAATAGGCTTCCTAACCTTGCTATAGAAGGAAGAACACCATTTGAAATGTTGTACAGAAAAAGTCGAAGGTAAATCATCTTAGGCTCTTTGGCTGCTTATGTTATGTGCATGTTCCTTTAGAGACTAGGAAAAAAGATTATCCTAGTGCTATTGAAGTAATTTTGTTGGATATGCATCTTCTAAGAAAGAATATAAAGTTTATGTTCCTAAGCAACATCAGAAGTTTAGCACTCTCTCTAGAATCTAGCTTGTACAACTTTCCAATTCTAGATCCTCTAGCTATCACTTCATTCTCCCCTCGAGATTACACACTTGTCAACATGAAATTTGACATCCAATCCACTATCAAACAACTGTCCTACACTAATGAGGTTCTGGTTAGTTTAGGCACATAAAGTACATCATTCAAACAAAAGGATTTTGATGATGATGCATGCACTATAATTTGATCTTTTTGAACCTAACTATGGCATGAGACTTGTGAAAGAGTTTCTAGAACTAGACATATGGGAACAAGCCTCACTATCTATCCACCATAGAAAAAAGATGAAAAAGAAGACATCATTAAAGAATCTCCCCCTCACTCTCATTACCCTCACACTCTTCCTCATTAGTAAGGTTAGCTTGCTTGGACTGGTTCTTCTTCTTGAAACAATTTGATGCATAGTGGATTTTTTTGCCACAAAAAAGAAACATTTGATCATTGATAGCTTCTTCTTGCCACTTGATGTTGCAGTTTGTGAGGATTGATCCTCACCACCTTCTTTGGCCTTGTTCTTGTCCTTCTTGAAGTGTTGTTGACCTTTGCCCTTGCCTCTTAACTTGTCCTTGGTAAAGAGTGATTTGTCATCTCCACTATCCTTCAATGAAAGTCTGTTGATCCTCAGCATCTTGTTCTCTTGCTTGCTTTCTTCAACAATGAGAACTCCTTGAAGAGTCTCCAAGATGGTAGCTCCTCCTTGACAGCATAAGTCTGCACAATATTGTCATACTCATCCTCTTAGTCCATTAAGGACTACTTGAACAAGCTCAGTGCTCTTTAGAGCATCTCCAATACCAGCTAACTCTTGATGAAGACCTTTAACTGTCATAACATAAGTTAAAGCACTCTCATCAACTCTCCGATAACTTAGAAATATTTGGCTTCTAAGTGTAAGCAATCTTGATGTATTCTTAATTTCATAGATTGTTTTAAAGACTGTCCCAAGCCTCCTTGGCAGTAGTGCATATACTGATCTCCCTTAACACTTCATTTGTGACATTCATTTTATGAAATGAAGGGCAATTTTAGTTCTCTTCTTAAATGTTGCAGCTTCATTAGGAGCTACAGGTTCTTCTTCAACTCCACTCACAATGTCCATTACATCTTGTAGAATCAATAATGATTCCATTCTTATCTTCCACATTGCACAATTGGAAGATGTTAATCTCTCACTATGCTCCAAAAAATATGAACCAGTTGAAGACATGTTCTCTTTGAGAGATTTCCTAGTAATGACAAAAAATGGAATTGAATGTGTTGTTATTCTCTCAATCTAGGATCTAACTTGAAATTTTGATCCAAACTATTGAAATCTTGCAACAGAATATGTAAGATCAAGCTCACAATATAAAATCAATCAACTTGATGTCAACTTCTATTCCTTGAGAAGTAGCACTCAAACAAAGAGGGTTGATTTCACACGTGTGAGCTCTCTATCCGTACAGGGCTCAGCTGAAGCAAATCAGGCTTGATTTGATCCACTTACGATCCATAGATGGTTGAATTGCCAATGAGTTTGGATCCCTCTCCCAAATCCGAGTTTCTACAAGCAAAAGCACTCAAGATCTGATGTATGTACCCTCACCTCTACAAAGCACAAACCTCCGATACCATGTGAAATTTTTGGCACGTGTAAACTTCACTACACATCTTACAAGATCTTATTGAGGTGTTGTGATTGCACATGAATGATCAAAGAACAGATTACTAGAAAAATTCAAGGCAAGAGCACAATGACATATCACAGACTCAAAAAACTAAGCCCTCACTATGATAGATACTGATTAGAAAATATTCTAAGTGCTCACTATGGGAAACACAGGCTGCTCTCAAGTAGAGAGAGAATATGGAGTCCAAACATTCAGCTAGAGAGAGAATGAGCCAAAATCACCAAAATCTCAATATTCATAATATGGCCAAATAAGCCAAAATTTTCCTACATCAATGAGGCTCGAGTTTCTATAGTGGAGTTGCATGGAATGTCCACATCTTTTAGTTAACTCAACTATCATAGATCCACATGTAAAACTGCATGCATGGATATTGCATGGACTGTATGTCAACTCTCTAAACTACCTAGACATGTGTAGATCATGTAAACTGATTTGCATGTTGCATGCACACACTTTGAATGACATTGCATGTTATCTAACTTTTTGCATGACATAAATATGGATCTACCTAACTCAAACTCGACCTATTCTAGAAGGATATGTGCTTAACTCACATTCCTCTATGTACAATAAAATATTTACAAGAAATAAGGTGAGCATAGTCCCCAAAGTCAACATAGGAAGATATGTTTTATCATTTTTCACACATGTTGTAAAAGATCCTATCAAGGGAGATGGAAGATCCTTCAAGGACATCACCCTTTTTAGGAGTCTTATTGGCTCCCTAATTTGGTTGACCATCATTAGGCCTGATTTGATCTTTTGTGCACAAGCTAAGTCAATTCATGCAAGATCCAAAAATCTATCATTGGAAATCGGCCAAGAGAGTCTAGAGATATGTGTTCTCTACAAATGATTATGGATTGTTCTACAAAAGTCAGGATCTATTAATGGTTGCCTACTCAAACTCAAATTTTGCAAGTGACAAGGTGGATAGAAAATCCACAAGTGCCTATACTATCTTTCTTGGAGAAAATATTGTATCTTGGCTATCCAAGAAACTGTTAGATTTCTTATGCTCAGCCTTAAACAAATTGTTCAAGTAATGAGCATCCTGAAAACAACCGAAGGCCGACAAGATATTTTGGACCTTCTGATTTTTCTTAAAACATTTTTGTTTTAAGACACTGTCATCTTTTTTCACCCTTTCACACCTTAGGGATTTTTGTGCCTTAATCATTTTTTACGACACCTTCACCTTTTTGCATTTTTCACACTATCGAAAAAAAAGCGACACTGTCGGAAAAGAGTGACACTATCCGAAAAAAGCGACACTCAGCCAAATTTCATTCTAAAGGCACTGTCGGATTTTTCGCATTTTTGCACCTTCGGAAAAAATGCAACACTCTGACCAAATTTCATTTTAGAGGCACTGTCGAGTTTTTCACATTTTTGCACCTTTGGAAAAAATGCAACACTGTGACCAAATTTTATTTTAAAGGCACTGTCGTCTTTTTTGCATTTCTCTACCTTCGCTTTAAAGGCACCTTCAGGATTTTTGCACCTTCGGAATTTACATGCTTTCTTTGTTCAAGGGCACCTTCGCATTTTTTGGGTTTTTCCAACAGTGGCAGATCGACGTCGCCAACTTATTATGAACCCTAAAAATAGTTGGACTGCTAAATATCCCAAGGGTGGTTACCCACTTTGTACATATACAAAGACTAGCGTAAATAGCATTCAATGCCTGTAAGATATTTTTTGAAGACACTTGTAAATATATACTATTAGCTGAATCAATCTGTAAGTGTTGTTTTAACATTATAATCAGAGTTCATTAGTAGCCAGCGTTATCACGCTCAACAATCAAGCTGAAGTTATCACTTCAAGCCATTGTACTCACTGTTGATATTAATCAGAGTGTTTGTCAGATCTCAACCGAAAGACTTCCGTCAGATTTTAACCGAAGGGTTTCTATCAGATCTCAACCGAAGGACTTTTGTCAGATCTCAATCGAAGGGTTTCTGTCAGATCTCAACTGAAGGACTTCTGTCAGATCTCAATCGATGGGTTCTGTCAGATCTCAACCAAAGGACCTCTGTCAGATGTCAACCGACGGGTTTCACTCAGACCTCGACTGGAATACCTAACTCAGATATCAACCAAAGGCTACAACTCAGATCTCAACCGAAGGCTACGACTCAAATCTCAACTGGAGGCTATGACTCAAATCTCAACCAGAGGCCACAACTCAAATCTCAACCGAAGGTTTCAATTTCAAACTCAATGGAGCTGTCACGTCACATCTCAACTGAACCTAGACGACGGCGTCCATAAATGCCTTGACAATGATGCCATTTGCACCTCAACGAAGTGCGAATTCTGGAGTTTCTTGCGACTGTCTGCTGGCGGTCTTCTTGATCCTATGCTTGATTTTGGCACTCTCTCCTTCCATGCTTTTGTCCTTGGTTAAACTCCACCTCCACCGAGTATCCACCATCATGGTTTGATTACCATTCAAAACGACATCACCAATACTTTCCAAATCTAACATCGCCTGCAGACGACACATCAGTATGAAACTTTTCATAGTCTGAGGGGTAGTGTCACACGAGCATACATCACGATCCCGTTACTCTATTGAAAACACCATCATCAACAGAAAACACTTCGTTTTTTTCTAGCTCATTCACCACCTCCACAACTCCATTTCCACAGTTACCGATCTTCCAAACATCTCTGTCCTTGACCGACACCTCAACATCTTCTTCTTCAGACGTTATACCTTACATTTTTCCTTACCCAACCTCATTTGGCAACCTCCCTTTCAGAAACATCATTCACTTTGCACACATCTTTCACCTCCATCTCGACCAATGCCTTCACCTACCTTCTCACCAGTAGCTTTTCACTCTCATCTCGACCAATCCTTCACCTACCTTCTCACCTGTAGCTTTTCACTCTCATCTCGACCAATCCTTCACCTACCTTCTCACCCGAAGCATTTCACTCATTTCTCAACTGCAGCGTTCACGTTCACGGGCCACTTCACCATCAGGGCTTCCACCCAAAAATAATGAATACCAATATTATTCCACTAGTACACAAGCCACAAAGCTCTCAACCAGATCCACAAGCAGCAGCATCATCAGCAGCTCAACAGGCCGACACCTCTAAGGCCTAGTTGCCAGACACAAGGCAACAACGCATCCGTAGAAAGCTTCAGGCCAGGAGAAAATCACCCGATGGCACAACATCAGAAGATTCAGCTTCAGATAATGGAAGCCAACCTCACACGCAGCCTCTCCGACACACTCATCACCCTTACACACGATCGACTGGGGTAATGGAGTAGCTACATCATCAGCAATAGCAGACATGGGCACAACCCAAGTCGTGCCACTAGACCAAGTCACAACCCCACCCTTGTGAATTACCACGCCAACGCCGCCAACTTCACCACCAACACATTCTTTGGGAGGGGTGGAGGAGTGGGGAGTCCCATTTTCCAAGACATGGAAGCAGCCCAGCAGTCACAAGACCAACAACCATAGGCCCAACAAGTCCATACCTTGGACACTTCACAGTATTTTGATGTTGCGGACCTGATGGAGATCAGTGATGAGGAACCGGAAAAAGCAGATCAGTCAAGAGGAAGTCTGACTCCTCCACTAACCACCACCATCTCTACTAATATTGTTTCTTCACTCCCTCCACTTCCATCTTCATTTTCTCCGCAATGTTTATTTTCTGGATTAGCTTCACCATCCCACACCCCTGATTAGTACCCAACCATCACTAACCCGGAGAAGCTCTCTAAAACAGCTAAATGCTTGATGATCGGCCTATCCGAAGCAATCTACCACATGCATTGGTTGATAAGCCAGCACCAAATGCTTGAGAATAAGGTCCAACCCCAGGGCCAAGAGATCGCACAGCAACAGAAGCTGTCCAAAGAAAAAGAAAAAGAAAAAGAAACAGATAAAATCAGATCCGTGGTTGGTCAGACAAAAGATCACATTAGCAGAGGTCCAGCAACAAGTGAAGCACCAGATGGCCCAGATCGACCAAACATGAGACGGATCGTCGGGTGCAATGACAGTTGGTGCCCCTCTAATTAAGCCCGAGGACATACAGTTCCAGGCCCCACAAGCCACAACCATCCGAATGGAAAAATATGTGCGGTTGATCCAGGAACGAGAAGCCAAGAAGAGAAAATTTGAAAATATCAACCCTCGAGTCCCAGAAGCAGCTAGAAGATACGAAAAAGGCCTTGCAGCAAGTCTTGGACAAGGTGAACCAATTGTGGGACACGACGTGCAAGGCCCAAGCAGGTGCTCTTACAAAGAAACCACGGGACGATGATGGAACAGACAATAAGGATGGGCAAACCCGACCATCAGATGGTAGCTCGGGATCGGGTAGCCAGAGAGCCGAAGTTGCTTCTGGAGCTTTTTCCATTTCCCTTCCCACTTTTAACCCCTCATCTTATTCTGATTTTAATTTTTTTGAAACATTCGTTCCAACTTACCCTGTTTTTTCATCTTCCCTCTCTCCACCACCCCTTCGCTCCCCCGGCGCGACGTACAATTTGTTAAACCCACCCCCTCCTAGACTTGTCATTCCTGCACCTCTCTTTCCAGATCACTCCATCTCTAACCCTCCAGAAATTAACATTGACATCGGGGGTGATGACGACTTTCTGGCGGAGCCATCTAAATCAAGAAGATTCTCGTCCAGGCAAGACACGGGTGCAGCTGAGCCGTCTACGAGTGAGCGGGCAAAAGGAAAGGGATACAGGCACTAAGGCCCTGGATGATTACCTGGCAAGGCCACCACAACGACGTAGGACAGTCTCTCCTACCAGGCCAAGGGGTAAGATGGCCGATACCAAAGAGTCGGAAAAATTCGAAAGAAAATGTCCTCCCAACATGAGGGGAGGCAAAGAAGAGATCGATTAAATACTCCACCAGGACTGAGATCATTGCGGCACTGCAACTGCAACCTGAATGGCGGAACAAGGTCTCAAAAGATAGTAGACGGCTGCAAGAGTAGCTAAGGGTATCAGCGTGGAAATGAGTTGATCCATTCTACATGCCGCTGAAATGAAGAAATCCTTGGCCTACAGAGAAGCCACGATTTGAATTGGTGAACTGATTGGTGATTCTAGAAATTTCAGATAAAATCTCCCTAGATGACCTGAGGCTATAGTTGTTGGAATTCGGGCAAAAATACAAGACCAGTGCCGATCTGTGTGTGCAACAAAGTGCGCCCTCCAGTCAGAGGAAGACCATGAGATGATGGCTCGATTATACTACAAAGTGGCCTTCATGTCATCACGGTATGTCACCATGATAGAAGACTGGCAGGAAATGGGCTTCATCGAAAAGATACGAGAGTACTTGGGGCCACTAAACTACGGAAGTAAGCTCTGCTTCCAATTGTTCGAAGCCCTAGGGCAAAAAATGAGCGAGTGAAAACAGACGGCGAGGTGACGAGGCGAGCAAGACTCACAAGAGGTTCTCAAGAGGGCTAGAATGTAGCGGCCATCGAGGAATCTTCATTTTTTGCGAAACAGTTTTGCGGATAATAAGCATTTGTTTTTACGAAAGCGAACGAAGATCCATGCTTTTCCAAGTGCCGAGCGGATGACATCACTTGTGTTGTAGTGGGTCTTGCAACAGATTAGGGGTGGATAATGTTAACGGCTTTCAGAGAATTCCCAACCGAGCCAAGCTGAAAACATAGAGTATCTCTCACCCATGACTGAGGAGGTCTCAGAAGGAGGAGAGTAGAAGAAGCTGAGAGTCGAGCATGAGAGCCAAGGATTACTAGGTAAGATGACAGTTATTTTCTATGTGAGCCTACGTGGTGTATCCCAGAGAAGGAATGACCATGTAAGAGCTAGTAATGTTTCCTAGGCAATGTAAATAAGTGTAGACCCCCTTAAATAATTTAGAGTGAGCCACTTTTTGACGGTGACCTCCAGTGGAAGGGCTTTTTCCACTTGTAATCTCTAAATTAGTGGAATTGCCACTTGGGCTCCACATGGTTAGCCCTCTTGCTTATTTAAGCCCCCCCCCCCCCCCCCCCCCCCCCCCCCCCCCCCCCCTCTTGTGAGGGAGCTTTTGATTGTATTGTCATTTTTCTTGATTGAATAAAGAAGATCTTCCATGAGTTCTTGGCAATTGAGAAGCTCCTTGTTTATGACTATCTTCTTGAGTGAAATTTCTATGAGCATGTTCTGATTTCTTTGTGTGATTGTAGATTAATTAGATTTCTTGCTTACTTTCTTGCTTTGTGGAATGTAGATGTGGATTAATTCTCTTGTTTCTTGATTTTGTAGTTTCAGCATGCAGGTAAACTATATAGGCTAAGATTGTGGATCTGATCTTGCATTTCTACTAACAATCCTGTCCTTGATTGTTCTTGGGTATTCCAAATATCAAGAAATGAGTGTTCTTGATTCTTGGGTTGCTAAAATGTTGTTAGGAAGATTAGTTTTTTTTATTCTTGTTTCTTGTTGAGTAGCTTAATCCTATTATTGTATTGTTCCTTGACTTCTTAGGATAGTTTGGTAGATAGATTGTAGATTTGCTCTCTGTCCAAAACGTTAATCTGTGCTTGAGCAAGAAATTGGTTGCGTGGCTTGTAAATGCATGTAGCTGAGTGAACGTAACCATTTCATTCCACTATTAGACTGGGAATATACGTTGGAAACGGAGAAATACTTCTACTTGGAAACCGTTCCAAACAAGAGGACTTAATTGTAAAGAACTGGCTTTTGGAAACGGGCAAAAACACTCGGTTTCCAGAGCGGTAACCACCTGAGACGTAACAAAGAGAAGAAATAAAGAAAAAAGAAAATCGTGTTCACAAATTCGGCGAGAATCTATGAACACGGAAGCAATGAGCAGACAATCAGACAAGTCAATCAAATAGTCAGACAAAACATGGAAACATTGCAACACTGACAAGAATCTGAACGTAGAACCAAACAATACTTTATTCAGATCAAGTACAATGAAATATACAAGTCAAATAATGCAGATGAGCACAAGACAGTAGCGGGCGAAACCCTGTGCTCATGAAGCTAATTACGATCTGTAAAAAATATGAACTTATTTCTAACAATCAGTCTGAAAAAAGAATTGATGCATGAAAATACCTACAGTGTCTGTCTCATTGGATGATTGTTCAGTTCATTGATTGCTTAACTATATACAATTCACATTTGTACAGATAAAATGTACAAGAGATGACATGAAGCTGTTGTGCCATCTGTGTAACGAATAAAAAGCCATCCAACTTGACTATAGGGGTTGATGAAGATTTTCATCATGCATGTACATTCACATATTGTAAATATCATTCTTAGTGATTGTATTAACCAATAGAATAATTTCTTTCTTGTTCTGTAAGTTGCAATAGATTTTCATTCTTAAGTCACTAATAGTCGTTACTATCACCTAGACTAACTATCTACATGGATTCACAAGAGAAAGCCACAGTCCTATCATGGACAAACTTGATGGAGCCAATTACCATATGTGGAAATTTAAGTTGAGAACTGTGTTAATGACTAAGGACAATATAAACCTCGTGGCTGGTCCATATAGACCTCTTCTTTCAGCTCTCCATATAGGAATGTTGTTTTCTCGTCCACGATATGGATCTACATATCATAGGCCGCTGCATATGCAAACAAAATGTGTATGGATGTGTGCTTCACAACTGGAGAATAGGTGTCAGTATAGTCGATGCCATACTTTTGTGAAAAACCCTTTGCAACTAGTTTGGCTTTTATCTCGATACATTGTCGTTGGTCCATATTGTATTTGTAGATCCACTTGCATTTGATAGTCTTTCTACGATTATAGTGCCATTAGAAAGCCCTCAACAAGAGCTTTTCAATGACACCCAATATGATCCAGTTTTGAGCTACGTTTAAAAAGATATTCACAGTCAAATTTTTTGGCAATCAATCAATGGTCAACCTAATATCGGTTGAACGTGCGGTTGAACAATTTGACCTGGTCAAACCCTAAGAGCGCTCGCTGAACCGTATTAGGGTTTTAAATTTTTTTATAAAAAAAAAGTTCGACGAGAGCTTTGCAACGGCACCAGAATGACCTAATTCCGAACTACGATTCAAAAGTTATAGGCCTTGTTGGGATTGATCTTTATTATGTCGGAGAAATGAGAGGATCAACCGTTCAATTCTCTCGATGCATGCACTCCTGGTGACTTAGTAGGCGAACACAAGAACATAATAATTTTAGAGCTTTTAATGCATGGTGGTAGGGTAAACGATGAGCAGACAACCATACAAATCAATCAGATGGCCAGACAGAACGGTCAATAATGTAGGTGAGCACAAAACAATAGCGGACATAACCGCGTGCTTCACAAGGCTAATCACAATTTGTAAAGGTTATGAACCTATTATTGACAATTTGTCTGAAAGAAAGAATCAATGCGTGAAAGCATCTACAATGTTTGTTTCAAATGTTAGAAATCATGCTTCGTTTTATGAATACTGAAATGGTATTCACTATATACACAAATTTTACAGGTGTGCAGATGAAGAAGGTATAAAAGTGGTTGTGCTGTCTGTAGGAGATCGTGGGTGATTGACGTTGTTGTCAAATTTGTTTGTACAATGCGTGGGGTGAGCATGAGGAGGTTGTGATGTCAAGTTTTCACTTAGATTGCATGTGTTTGAAAATGCGTAAAACATGGCACTCTTTGGCTTTTGGCTTTTTCCTTACCTAAAGATAACTTTTGCCCTTTTTTTTTAAAGGCAACTATCGCATTTTTCGCCTATGGAATTAACATAGGATCTAGGAGATTAGAGAAAATAAATCCAACACCCCCCCTTAATCTGGATCTGTGAATGCCTTGATCTTCAGACTAAGCAATGCACAGAACTTGTTGTGTGTATTAACACTTAATGCCTTTGTAAATATATCTGCAACCATGTCCTACATTCTACAGTACGTTAAGCTTACCTCCTTGTTCGAAACCTTGCCCCTAATATAGTGATATCAGATCTCAATGTTGCTTACTCCTAGAGTGAAATCTAGGGTTGGCCGATAAGGCAATAGCACTCTAATTATCACAAAATATGACTGTAGGGTTGTACTGATTCAAACTAATGTCTGACTATAAATTTCTCAACCATAATGCTTCTTTAATAGATTGAGAAGCAACAATGTATTCTACTTCTGTAGATGAAAGAGCAATAGAGGTTTGCTTACGACTGTTCCATGAGATAGGACCATCGTTGAAGAAACAGCCTAAATTCATATGTGGACTTACGATTGTCTACATCTCCTCCCCAGCTTGCATCAGAATATCCACTGAGCTGATGAAGATTGTCGTTGTTGACTTCTCCATAGTAGATGCATTGGTCCATCGAATATACCTCATGACTCTTATGAGAGTCTTCTAATGGGTAATGCCAAGATCAGCCATAAATTGGCTGAGTGAGCTTATTGCAAAAGAGATGTCAAGTCTTGTACAGACCATTGCATACATGAGAGATCCAAGTATCGATCGATAAGGATACTCTCTCATCTGCTCCTCTTCCTGCTTGGTCTGAGGACATTGGTCCCTTGACAAAAAATACAGACTTGGATCCATCAGTGAGTGACCTAACTTACAATTCATCATATTATATTTGTCAAGAACATTGTGAAGATACCTTTGTTGAGTAATATAAATCAGTCATCTCGTTCTATCTCGGTTGATTTGAATGCCCAGACAGAAGTGAGCTTCACCCAGATCAGTCATGTCGAACTCAGAAAACAGCTTTTGTTCATCCTTAACCAAATTGGTATTGTTGCTGAAAAGCAATGTATCATTCACGTATAAGGTGATGATGATGAAGGATTGTTGTACTGACTTGGAATAGACATTGCAATCAGTAGTGCTTGGTTAGAAACCTTGTTGGATGAGGAATGTGTTGATCCTCTGAAACCAAGCTCTGACAGACTGTTTCAAGCCGTAAAGTGCCTTATGAAATTTGCAGACATGATTTTTTATACCTTCCAGAATATATTCTTCAGGTTGGATCGATCAATGAATATTTGACTACTAGACTGAAGGTCTCACTATAGTCAACGTTGAAAATCTGAGTGAATCCTCGTGCTACCAGTCTTGCCTTCCTTCTATCAATCGCTCCATTGGCATTGTACTTGATCTTAAAGATCCATTTGCAATCGATGATATTGCAGCCAACAGGAGCTTCGACTAATGACCATGTCTGGTTCTTAATCAGAGAGGAATACTCTCTGTCCATGGATTCTCTCCAGAGATCAGAGTTTGGTTGGCTAAGTGCCTCTTCAACTGTCGTCGGTTTTTGAATCAAAAGACAGACAGACTCAAGAGTATACCTTGTGGGTTGTGTGCACACTTGGCTTGATCTTCTTGGAGGAATTGACTGATGAGCCATTCTTGGGAGTTGTTGCTGGTGGGTAGCAACAACATTTTCGTCTCTGACTCACTGTCAAGTAGTGGATCGACGATGGACACGCTTGAGCTTGAAACTCAAATTGACGTGTCAATGGCAGGCGCTAAAGGTTCTTTTGAAACAATGTCTTTGTCTTTGATGTCGATGAACTGATCCTCGATAAAGACTGTATTCCGGCTGAACAAGATTAGTCAAATTTCTTTCTCGTCTCTTTTGAAATCTGCGCATAGGCGATGCATCTGAACACTCGTAGGGGGTTCTTCACAAAAGACTTAGAGTATGTTCACACCTCATGGGGTGTTCTGTTTGAGAGGGCCTTGTTTGAACATCTGCTTTGGACGTAAGCTGCAGTGGAGACAGCTTCAGCCCAAAAGCTCTTGGGTAGTGATGCATGCACCAGCATACATTTAGTTGACTTCTCTCGGAGGACTGCAATATATATCTTAAAGAACAAATCTGGTACTCTCAAGTTTTTCATGTAGTTTAAGGCATCATCTCAAAAATCAACCCAGAGAAGAATTGAAGCTCTACGCTTTGATGTAGGAGGAGTATTTACCTCCAACAAATTCAAAGACTTCTACAACGCAACTGTAATACAACAACATTTTACAACAAGTTCACCTCAGTCCAATGGTGGTGAGATTTTGGATCTGCAGTTGTTGTTGCTTGTTTTCCACTTCCAGTCTTGCTTTATCTTTCTGAAGGTCCGCCATAGTGCCATCGTCAAATTGCCACATGGTATATTGTCCCCTAGGGTGCCGACTAGATTGTATTGGAGCTCATTCACCAACCATACCGCTTTTTGTGCTGCAAGGGGTAACTACTCCCAAGGACCAATGTCAGGGAGGGTGTGTGTATAGTTAGGATATGGCATTGACAGGTGAGGGCTTTTGTGAAAGTGTGGAATCGAAGCCCGTGTTGAGAGTGAGTGATGGTGTGGAGGTGGTGGTGGAAATGTGAGAGCAAGTGAGAGAGTTGGTTTTATGGAGGGTGCCTGTGTGGATGGAACCACGCCCATAGGATCAGAACCAGAAGTGTTTGTCGCCACTGAGCTGCCTGCTGCTGTCGCTACTGCTTGCTTGCGTTGTTGGGCCTGGTGGAGTAAGGCCTCCTGCTGCGCTAGGACCTCCTTTGGGACCTGATAGGATTTAAGCCTCCCTCCAGATTCAGCATACTCAGCCTCGATGGCACTGGATACAATGTCGTGAGGGACATCGGCTTATGTGCTGTTCGCCTTCCCTTTCTGCTTCTTAGTGGGTGGGGCTGGTGAAACTGGTTCTACTATCGGTTGGGGGGTGGCTCGCTTCTTAGTGCTTGGATAGAGATCATCAAGCTCCTTGATGACATCATTCGCTCTAGACCCCAATTGTTAGGTGACCAATATGTGGAGGAGATATCCACACTTGATTGGAATCCTGCACGCGTCAGCATATCAACTTTTGCTTTAGTGAGGTTTGTACCTTGCTCCACAGGCCAAATTCTTGGTATCTTTGTTGGAATAGGGGAGATACTCTTTTCTGGCTACCAAGTGTGTGTGCAATTGGTATTGCAAAACCACATCATTTGTTGTGTCCTGCCATTGGGATGTGTTCTGGCAGACCAAAAACAAGGAGCAGGAACACCTTTGGATGAGTTTGCTATTGCACATCCACATTTTCCTTGACAAGGTAACCATCCTAGACACTTGACACGACTGTTTGGTGCAGTTCTTCGGATTGCCCAATAGTTATTGTGGATCTCTCGTTTCAAGACCATCTCTCCTCCAACCATGCAAGGACTAGAATTCAAGGGTGTGCATTTATCTTCTAGATGCTTGGAGACGGGTGGACTCGAAGCGAAATTTATCTTTCTTGGACGACCTCGTTCTTTGCAGTTCACATTCTCAAAGTTGTACTCTGGTCTGTGGCTATTGTTCTCCTCTATGTCCACAATAACAAATGGCCTTCTCTTGCGGCGCACAGCGTCTTTGTCGCCTTCAAAGACTATTGGTGCATGGTGCATTGGAGTTCCTGCCACAGCTTGTTGGACAGACCTTAGAACCTCTCTAGGTCTTGCAGGATTTTGAGATTGAGTCTTGTTGATTAGTGTTTGCAACCTTGGACCCTCTCCCACGTGCCTTCCGGGCATGTATGCATGTTGCTTTGCACTTTGCAGTAGAGCACTGGCCATATCAGAGACACATGCATCATAAAGAGATATTATAGACTTCCGTCCTTCACCTGCCAACCAACTGCCGTGTTTGGATTCAGACAAGTTTGTTCAAGGAGTCTTGGCCAGGCCCCCTTATGAGGTATTTAAGACCTATCAAAATTGGACGACAAATCCATTCAGTGACATCACACATAGAAAATTACACATCGAACGTCAAGACAAGACATATCAATAAATTCATTGACTGACTTACTACAATCATAAATTCTCCCCAATGTGCGATTCATACGTTCCGCCAGCTCATCCAGCTGTCCATGGAAGGCAAGTCATAGTCCTTGGCCTTTTCGGTCATCCACCATTGTCGTATTAATCCACAGTGTGCAAGCGCTTAATCTTTTCTGCCAGCAGTTCTCCATTGCTCCACATTGCCTTGTTCTCAAATTGGTAATTTTTTAAGACAAACTTTGTTGTGTATATGTGTAGGCTTTGCTCCCAATGAAAAAGACACGAACGCGCTTGTCCAAGCATCTCATTCTCTAGACCATCGTTAAGTAAAGTTCGCATAGCTCTCCAATTTGCTTGTGCCTCATCTGCCATAAAGCCACGAAAATCTGCCTTCTCATGTCCTGCTTGTTCCACTATTGTGTTCAACATATTTAAAAAAAGGACTTGTGCTTCGGTGTCTTCCTCCTTCATTTCGCAAGTGGCAATTGTAAGCAGTTCCTAAATGTTGCATGACCAACAATGACAAACAACAGGTTTTGCATGATTCACTTGAGCCAAAAAATAATTACGGTGCTTTCAGTTTAGATATCAATGCAACAATAAAATACTTTGGATCATACACGTGGCATGCCATCATTGACCAACCCAATGCTCGTCTGGTGTGGTCGAATTGTATCCAAGCATTTTTAAAAGACTCATCAACGCCAAATCCAAGGATTGAATCATCAGCCGACACGTCCTCTACGAAGATCAAGCCAAGTGTGTGCACGACCCACAAGGTATACTCCTGAGTCTGTTTGTCTTTTAATGCAAGAATCGACGACTGTCAAAGAAGCACTTAGCCAACCAGACTCCGATCTTTGGAGAGAAGCAATGGAAAAAGAATATTCTCTCTGATTAAGAACCAGACATGGTCATTAGTTGAATCTCCTGTTGGCTGCAATCTTATCGCTTGCAAATGGTTTTTTAAGATCAAGTACAACGCCAATGGAGAAATTGATCGAAGGAAGACATGACTGGTAGCACAAGGATTTGCTCAGATCTCCAATGTTGACTACAATGAGACCTTCAGTCCAGTAGTCAAGCATTCATCGATCCGAGCCCTCCAATCGTATGTTGTAACAACCAACCTCAAAGTACATCCACTCGATGTACAGACAACTTATCTGAATGGAGTCGGTCCTATATCTTGGAACAGTCATACGCAAACCTCTATTGCTCTTTCATCTATAGAAGTAGAGTATATTGCCACTTCTCAATCTATTAAAGAAGCAATTTGGTTGAGAAATTTACTGTCAGATATTAGTCTGAATCAGTACACTCCTACAATTATGTTTTGTAATAATCAGAGTGCCATTGCCTTATCGGCCAACCCTAGATTTCACTCTAGGAGTAAGCACATCGAGATTCGATATCACTATGTAAGGAGTAAGGTTCTCGATAGAGAGGTAAGCTTAACATACTGTCGAACGTAGGACATGGTTGTAGATGTATTTACAAAGGCATTAAGTATTAACACACACAACAGATTTTGTGCATTGCTTATTTCGAAGATCAAGGCATTCACAAATCCAGATTAAGAGGGGGTATTGGGTTTATCTCCTCTACTAATCTCCTAAATCCTATGTTAATTTGTTTTCATTTATGTTGCTGTATATTTAGTTCCATTGTCGCATAGTCTATAGATATTCAAGTAAACTCCAATAGCCAAAAAAGCCAAAAAGTTCGAAGTCTATGACAAAGTCCCATTTTCACAAATTTCACAAAGATTTTTTTTGAGAGTGTCACATTTTCCTAAAGAATGTCTTGTTTTTCGGCCCAACGCCAATGACAAATCAACAAACTTCGATGCTAGAGCCTCCTCACGCTCACTTTCTGCACTGTGCAAACTAGCTTGACAATGACAGCAACCACCCACGATCTCCTCTAGACTGTGAAAAATCCTGAATGTTCACATGTGTGGGGAACCACTGTAAATGTGTGAATGATCTTACCAAAGTTCTGTGTAAGCACCTAGAATAGATGGAGAGTGAAACACACAATCTACCTCAATAAGCTTATCAGGCTATAGAAATAGCTCTGACATAAAATCACTTAAGGAATCAGATTAGCTCTAATACCATTCTAGGAAACAGATGTCTCTCAGTGCAAGCATTACCGATAACTAAGTGGGCAAACACAAGATTAAACTAGGGCTTGACTGCATGGTTGTTTGCGGAAGCAAAAGAGCAGACGATCAGACAAGGAAATAAGAATGTCAGACAAATATGCAATATTGACAAGAACTCTGAACGCAAAGACGATAGTTGATTCAGATTAGTGCATAGAAATACAAGTCAGTTTGATGATGTGAGCACAAGACAATAGCGGGTGAAACCGCGTGCTCAAGAAGGTAACTCCGCTATGTAAAAGCTACGAGCTTATTACTGACAATCAGTCTAAAGAAAGAATTGATGCATGAAGCATCTAATATGTCTGTCTCTAATTCACTTACCTTAATTGCATTACAATAGTTATCTATATACAATGTATATTTGTGCAGATGAGTGTACAAAGAGAAGGCGTGGAGCTGTTGTGCCATCTGTGGGAGATCGGGATAGCTCCTGTCATTGTCAAGTTAGTTGCACAGTACAGGAAGTGAGTGTGAGGAGGCTTCGACTATTCAGATGTCGAGCAAGTCGCTGATGTGGCCAATCAAGTCGGCATAGTTGATAAGTCGATATGTCGGGACAAGTCAACAAGTCAGACTTCCCGATATGTCTACCAAGTCGGGCTTCCCTGATAAGTCGGCTTATCTTGATAAGTCGGGTGCCACTCTCTTGCTTGTCTTCAGTTATAGAGGACTGTGCGACAATGCATGTAATATTGCAGTGATGAATGAAACTAGATTACATTTGATTTAGGAGAGTAGAGGAGATAAATCCAACAAGTCCTAGCATAACAGATATGGTTTTTCACAAGATATGTACCACTTTGGCTATCACATGAAGTGACACTCTTAGAGTCCTATTGTAGAAATCCTACATGGTCTTTTTTTATGTTATTAGTTTTAAACTTATGGGTATTTGATAAAAATAAGTTTTTATTTTATGAATCATTGTAGATAAGGAATTAGAATAGCTAGTTAAGTTCATATCAATATTCTAGGATCGTTATTGGAAAATCGACCTGGTATCGAAATGGTAGATCGATTCATGTCAAGGTAGTTATGTCATCTATAGTAGTTAGCGGCAGTTATACAATGTAATGCATAGCAGCGAGGCTATAAAGAGCCGTTGTACTAAATGATTTTGGGCATAGACAAAAATGCTACCGTTATCAATAAAGGAGACCATTAATTTGAATCAATGTCTAAATAGTTCAATTAAGTTGCAGTTTTAAATAAGTGAACAAGATCTATACCTTTCCTATGAAAAAAACACATTTACTCTTTTCAAGTTTGTTTTTCTCTAAGGTCATTAAATAGATCCCATGTTATAGTTTTTGAAAAATCATCATTGATGCAAAAGATTACCTTTATCCTCTTTATGAATCATATTTGTAGATGGGTTTTTAAGTGAAAAAGATCTACACCTTTCCTACGAAAAACGCACATTTACTCTTTTCAAGTTTGTTTTTCTCTAAGGTCATTAAATTAAATCCCATGTGATAATTTTTGAAAAACCGTCATTGATGCAAAAAATAAAACAATCAACACATCGATAGCTATAATGACCCTTTAATATTTAGTTAAATTGGGGCATTTACACAAACATGGACGGATTAATATATCACATGATAAATATATGAGAGATCATGACTTAAATCATCATTGTATGAGAAAGTTTGATCAGGTTCTTCTAGGCTGGGTTCCAATTTTCTAACTTGTGGGTGAGAAAGTTTGATTAGGTTGTTGTAGGCGGTTGCCTCTATATGTGGCAAACAATTTAGTGTTAGGCTTGGCTGTGCCTTACAAAGATAGAAATCTAACTCATAGTAGTATTGTATAGGACATAGAAGGCTCTCGCTTTAAGTACAGCATTACTGGACGTTGATTGAGTAAAGCATGCATCAGAGCTGGGTCCGGGAGATCGTTGTGGGCGGATCGCCAAGAACACTTCTCCCATTGCAAGATAACTTCGCACTACCAGCTCATGCTTCTTCTCATATGCTATCAATACTTTCTCAAGAATAGGTGGATTGAAGGTGAAGATCTTTTTCATAGCTTATGATCAAACCACGCAGTTATATGTATTAGGTAGTGGTTTACATTGTACTTCTTCTCTTAGCTGCTGCTGATCTTAGTGCATTGACTTTCTTCTGTTGGTTCAACAGGAAGAGAAAGGAAACTTTTGATTGAAGGTTTGTCAGAGGGAAGCTTGGATTGCAAGCTAATGTGAGTCCTCTTCATGATTTCTTGACTAAGTCGTGTGCTGATGAATTCTAATATCTGTCTGCAGTAAAACTGTTTCAAAGCTATCTTTAGAAACACTAGGTAGTAGGAACTACAAGAATTGAAGTGAAAGGTAAGGCTGGATATTTGACAGTCTTGCACAAACGACAAGCTGATTAATGCTGAAATGGCTGACAATCAACGCTCACGTCTTTACATTTTTCTTTTCTTCCAATTACTGCTCTTCATAAAAGGTGTGATCATTAGTCAGGTCCTTAACGATAGTCACAGCCTCACATGGACGATTTATCATCTGGGCACTCTGCCTGGAGTAGTTGCATAGATAGTCCGGATATTCAAGCTCAATTTGCTTATGTTGTTAGATCAATGGAGAAGCCATCTAATTGATTTTTTCAGACCAGATAACTGTCTGAGACCTTTCTGAGTAAATCTAATCCACTGAATATGATCTAGTGTTGTTGGATTCATAGCGTTTTTCCAACTAAGCGGACTATCATCTGCATGTTTATGCATAGGTCAAGAAAAAATCTACTTCTACACCTGACCTACTCCGAAATGTGAGCGAGAGAGATACTTTCTGCTGATAAGACCCAAATAGTAAACAACTTTTAGCTCGACAATGAAGATTCGGCACCATTTCCCGAGGAAATTAGTCATATTTATTATTACCACTCTTTCAGCCGTCGCTATTAATGCAGCTCTGTTTTGGCTTTGTTCCAAGTCAAAAACATCCCCAGATGATCTAGGTATTGCAGTGTTGACATTCCTATAGTTGCCCATATATTATTATTGTATTTGCTTTGACATGATGTGCATGCAGCAACCACCTATCTTGTGATTATTAGTCAATCAGCACGATTAGGCATTGTTTTCAACACTAGAAGATTTTATTCTACTCCCAATATTTCACCCCACCTCACGTGGTGCATTAACGCAAAAGTAATCTGAAATAGGATGTTTGATGATGATGGATCAAATTTTTCTGTTCCTTTTGTTGTTATTTCAACCTCTTCATTTATCTGCATTGATTTTTTTCTTGCAGTAAAAACACCATACGATTCGACTGGTTACACCCAGGTACGACTTGATATACATTCAAAAAGATAGTCCATCGAAGTTCTCTGAGATCTTGATCAATTGCTGATGCCAACTCTTGATTGCAGTGCCAGGATGATCCTGCGCAGCCATTGTACTCAGGGGGACTAGTCGTCAATCCAACTTTTGATCAAGACCTTGCAGGTTGGTCACCATTTGCAGGTGGCGCTGTTGAAATCCGATCACAAGGGAAAAACAAGTTTCTTGTTGCGACAAACAGAACTGCAACTTATCAGGGACCATCACAAACTCTCGACAATCTCAAACAAGGAACAAAGTACACGCTTTCTGGTAAGAAGGAACTCTCTATGCAACTTTCTTTACTGTTATATTATGATGCAAATCAGTTATGACCAGATACGCATCAGCTTCTAATCAGCACTTTTTGAGAAATATATTTGGGTATTTCAGCATGGCTTCAGATTAGTGGAGGGAGTAGTGCATTTGTCAAAGCAACAATAAAGACTGGAGGGCAGACATACATATGTGGTGGATCCGTGGTTGCACGCAGTGGATGCTGGTCATTTATGAAGGGTGGATTTGTTCCAGCCCAAAATTCGAATTCTTCTACGCTTTACTTCGAGGTACATCCTAAGATACAGTTATCGATGACAAAAAGCTGTAGGTGTTGTCAATGCAGATTTCTCATACGACAATTTTTTGCAAAGATTATCATACCATAAATTATGTCACTACATAGGCTATTTTTTCAGGCAGATTCGAAAGTGGATATTTGGATCGACAGTGTCGCATTACAACCATTCACTGATGAGGAATGGCAAACCCAACAAAACGCGCAAGTGAACTCTGTATGCAAGCTCTTCTTGATTTTTTCTTCTAAACTAGCACGCTTACGATTTTGACTAGTGATTCACGTTTTGAACGACTATCCTGGACTAATTTTTTGCTTTCTGGTGCAATTGCTAGTAGACTCGCAAACGAGGAATTGATGTGAATGTGATAGATTCAAATGGAAGATGCATTTCAAATGTACAGCTCAAGATTGACCAAACAAAGACTAGTTTCCCCTTTGGATCAGCCATTGCAGCAACGATTCTGGATAATCAGGCCTATCAGGTACAAGTTTGTTGTGATTCTTAAAATAAAAACTAGAATATGTACTATATTTTTGCAACTATCATCTGCCTTTATCCCTGGCACACTGTGCATCAGTCCTCTGATATCCAAGTTTTGCGTCTCTGGCGGCAGACTCACTGAACAGTGGATTTTTTCATGTAGATTATACTGTTTAGATTTATCTCCTGGTTTATTCCATCAGATGGATAGTCCATCCGTTTTTTGAGCTTGGAAAATTGCCCTTAAAGAATTCCACTCTCTCCTTAGCACATGTTCACACCAGAAAACATGGAATCTAGGCCTCTTTATACTTTCTGAGGTTTCGAGCCCAATGTTACGAGTTGCAATTTTGATGCGATAGGGTAATCAAAGTATCAATTACAGGAATTTTGGACCATCAAATCTGCACATAAGTAGCTTCTATAACTTGGGGGGAACCTGTATGGCCTTAATTCCCTAGCTCTTTGCCCTAAAAAACATGTTCTGTGTGTGTGATTGCATGCTTGCTATGCCTGGACAGACATGGTTTGTAAAACGATTTAACACAGCTGTTTTCGAGAACGAGCTAAAGTGGTACTTCACTGAACCACAAAAGGGAGGAGTGTCCTATGCAACTGCTCAAAAGATGCTTGATTTCTGCAAGGCAAACAGCATCTCAGTTCGTGGTCACAATGTGTTCTGGGACAATCCAAATTTCGTACAATCCTGGATCAAGAGTTTACCAGTGCGTGACCTTCAAAATACCGTGAATTCTAGGGTGCAGAGCTTAATGGATCACTTTAGGGGGCAGTTTATTGGCTGGGATGTGAACAACGAAATGCTGCACTTTTCATTCTACGAGGACAGACTTGGCAAAAACGCCTCCATTGATTTTTTCAAAAAGGTACAGGAATTGGATCCTGAAACTCCACTGTACATGAATGAGTATAATGTCATAGAAACATGCTACGACAGCCAAAGCACTGTAAATCTTTACATTGAAAAGCTAGCTGAAATCCATGCTGCTGGAATTATACTCGAGGGCATAGGCTTGGAGAGCCACTTCTCAGACACAGTTCCAAATGTGGCATATATGAGATCTGTACTCGATCAGTTCGGAGTTCTGGGCTTGCCAATCTGGTTGACAGAGGTTGACATCTCCAACAAAGTTGATAACAAAAACCAGGTAAGAAATTTTGCATCACCTGATATTTCATGCAGAATGTATGACTTCACTTTGACTGTAGAAGAAACTCTAGATTGGATGTTTGGATAAAGCTGCTCCAAGTTTAGAACTTTCGATACGATGAAATTGGTGAAATGAATGTAGATTTCTTCTTCAATTGAATCTAACTTCCAGTCTGTGTTTCAGGCCATTTACCTGCAAACAGTACTGAAAGAAGGTTTTGCCCATCCTGCTGTGACTGGCATCATGCTTTGGTCGGCTTGGCATCCCAGTGGATGCTACCAAATGTGTTTAACTGACAACAACTTCAACAATCTAGCCACTGGAGATGCTGTTGATGCATTCCTCAGTGAACACCAAACCACAGGAGTTGAAGGTCTCACTGACGAACACGGCAATTTCCATTTTGAAGGATTTCTGGGGGATTATAAAATACTGATGACCTACAACACCTCATATAATTCATCAGCAACAGTAGCTTCAAGCTTTAGTATCAAATCATGTACACAAAAAGTCACCCTCCAATTTAGTGGGATAGATTGCCATGATAATACATTGCAAGCAGTGCAGATCATGTAGGAAAAATTAATATCAAAAGTTGTATAAGGCGTTGTATGAGCATCTATGTGTGTTCTTACGTAAAAACAGTTACAAAAGTTCAAATATAGAGCATTGCTTGTTCAAGACATCATTTATCAAAAAACCATGGTTTGCAGGCAAACCTTATGATCATAGATTACCAGGGTAGTATGTTTCTTAGTGCTATGGCATTTATCTCCATAGCTTGTTGACATCCCATTTTGGCCTAGGCTTGCACAGGCAAGACTGACTTGTGTTCAAGTGGCATTTCTCAAGGTCCCATAGCATATTATGCATTGTAACCAAGTGACACTTCAAATGCAAGGGCTTGGTCATACAAGTTTCATTTGCATTTGATAATATGCATTATCAATTTATTAAACATAATTTGAGTTTTATATGTATGTTGCAGATCATGTTTGGTGGCAAAGAACTATTTAAGAGATCGTTCATGCATTGGATTTTCTTTAAGTCATGTTTTACCAAGAAAGTCAACAGAGGCATTGATGAAAAATGCACGGTTTAAAAAAATGAAAAATGAAATTGCAGAGACTGTTTTGAATAAGGTTCAAACTTACTTGGATGCAAATGTGATACTAGGTGCATGTGATGTTTTTGGAATTAGCATAAATGCTTATTCTACTTTTTTTAGATTAGCTAAAGAAGCCTTTTTTCAAGTGATGGTGAAGAAAACATATCTTCCTCGTCCATATCAGGTAAGATTAGCAAGAATTTATTATAATGACGAAATGTTCAAAGTAGTTGGTCAACCACTTTATATAACTGAATTATACAAATCAGAATATGGTGAGTGCAATTACAATGATTGCAATAATGATATTTTTCTTGATATTGAAAATGTTCTAAAATACATTTATCGATTCTATAAACTAGACGAACATCAAGTTAATGGAAAGATTATTATTGTAATAAAATTGGATGAATTTAAAATCATCAAAGGTCAAAAGTTGGAACGAGTGAGTCTCACTTGATGAACAAAATTTCAGATACCGATGATCGAACGTTTAGTGTTCAATCGGAAAATCACATATGGTGGTTGGCGGCATTCTAGGTATACAATTTAATTTTTTTTTCAATATCGTTATTAACATTTTATACTTAGCCATTTTTTATTATCATGTCATTCATTACTTGCTTCTCTACAGGTCTTGAAAGAGGACCATACAATACTTTCATGGATACTTTCACGAACAAAATATGGCGAAATTATAAAGAGACATTTGGAGGATGAGAAATTTTCAGTCAAAAACCATGGAAGTTTTCAAATTCAATGGCACCTTGCAGGCGATTTGAAGACATTGAAATGTATGTAAAATGTCTCTCACGGGGCTACATCAAAGCTGTGAAAAATAGTAAAAAATCTATCTTGGTGATTTTATGTTTTTATGTTTGTGAGTATATTTCACATGTGTGGAGCATGTTCCCGCATGTGTAAAATAGTTATAAAAAGTTAGCTATCATAGCTTAGGAGTTTCATAAGTTTTTATGTCAAGCATCTTTGTGTAGAGTTGTAATAGGGCCAAAAATTGGCATAGATGGCAAATTGGTCAAATCCACATGTAATGCCTCTATTGAGCCAAAAGTAGTTTATGATGCAATCTCGAGCTAGTTAGGCTTGTAAATAGGCTTGTGACACTTGTGTTAATGTAATTTGATGAGTGATCAAGTCAAAGTGTTGGCCTTGGTCAAGGGGTCCAATAGGAATTGAGAAATCTTCAAGAAGGGTCCAATAGAATTGCAAGATGGATGCATCACTCATCCAATAGCATTCGAGAGGCTAGGATTAGGGGTCCAATAGCATGCAAGGAAGAATCTCCATGAGTTTTATATGTACTTTTCTTTGGAATCATAATCCATGTTGAGTTTTTGAGTCAAAATTGAGAATTGTGGAGTTTGCTTGTTTTACATTCTCTCTCAACCTGAGTCCAAATTTGCTCTATTCTCTCTCTACCCGAGGAGAGGAGCTTAATTTTACTTAGTTTTTTCAAGGATCACTTTCTTACATGTGTATGTACTTTGATTATCAACATATGCATCTATCTTTGTCTCTTTGCCTTAGATTTTTGATCTAGATCTTGGACTTCAATCTAGCATTGACCTAAAAGTGCATAAGCTTGCTTGGGAGATCATTCACACATGTTAGGGCATTTTCACACGTGTGAAATTTCACAAAAGCATCCATATCTTTATTGCATGAAGGATTACTACAATATGAATGAAGGACGACCAACAACACGAGAAGGAGAAGATCCAAATATGGAAAGTGTTCTGCCAATTTCATTAAAAAAATATTAAATTGCATGCTAAGATTTGTATTATTGAAAAACTTATTTATTTGCGTATTCTCCTTGCATGGAATCATAAACCGGAGTTTGTGGCTAAGGCAACTATTAAGAGGTTGGAAGAAGTTCTTTCAAAGGCAGGACTACATAAAGGGAATGTCAACATTGGAAAAAGTGACAAAAAAAAAGGAAATGTTTCCAATAAGCCATCAATTGGGGGTAAAGCAAGAAAATTCTTATCCAATCACACATGCACATTAGGGCCCTTTTTGAACTCAAAAAGGGCCTCTTCCTTGCCTAAACAAGTTTCTTAATCATAATTAGTGTAATGCTAATCCATCCTACATGGCACCTTTACCATGGGTTACCACATAGAGTGAGCATGAGTTAAGAGCTATCTCTAAGATCTATTTTCATAGACTTTAGTAGGTTTGTTACATAGACTTTACTAGGGTAACCTTAGAGTAGGACAAAGCATATCATTGAATGTCATCCCAAAAGTACAACACATAGGACCTAGACATGACACAATACTCCATGTCTAGCTCATTTCAAATGCATACTTCAAACTAACATTAAGCCAAATTCGTTTTTGTGTTAAGCTATTTTAAAGACATCACCATCGTTTTTAGGGCACCCTCGACTTCTTGCGAAAATGTGAAGAGAGAGAAAAATCCCGAAGGTCGTCTCAAATAAATGAGGAACGTTCCAGCGACGTCCTCGTCCGTGTCAACGATGCTAAATTATTGACCATATATATACTGTGTACAGTTGTCACAAAAGCCATATACTTCCAAGTACAACGGCTTTCCTAATTAGGTGACAAGCATTCAATGTAATTAATACACAGATGAAATCTATAAATAGATCGTCTAAGCACAGATTAGTGGTTGTTCTGTCCATGAGACACTTATTTGAACCTCCCAATTACGCCTTCATTTTGGTTGTAATTGCTATTTGTATTGTGCTTCAATGTGATATAGCAGCAACTTCGTTTTATCTATGTACAACGTAGATGAATGCATGTTGTGATTGAATGCACTTTCATTGCTGTTTGATCGTGTTTGTTCACTCACTCTGATCAGAACACGAACGTCTACGACTCCTCAGCTTTCATGATAGTTGTCTTTGATGTCTGAGGAACTCGCGTTGTCATATTGCTCTTCCATTTATTTCAGAACTATACTGCACGTTGAATCTGATTTCAATAGTACCACATACAAATCATCTCTAATCTCTTCGGTGGACTAATGTTAAAAATTCACAATTCTAGCTTGACTAGTTTTGGTCATATGACTTGTAAATAGTTAGATGGTCATGATGTGGCTTGTCACACGTGCCAAATAGCATAGGATTCCATTCATAAGGATGTTCTCAAGTAGACCTAAGTGTTAGAACCTTTGGAATGAGTCCAAATTATGCTTAGATACAAGGGAGAAAAAATAGGAGCTATTTTTGGTAATTTTTGCATTGTTGAGGGATCTCCAAGATTCCAACCCTAACTTGGTAGGGATGAAAGATCCACCAAAATTAGCATTAGGGATAGGTTTAGGGCTACTCATACCTGCCCAAAACCGTGATGGACCATGTATATATAGGTGATGATATCTCACCAAAATCAATCAAGCAATTTCATGTTTTTTCTCTCATAATGGTGCAATTGCTCTCTATGTTCATAATTGTTTGAGTACTTGTGATTACTAATGATTATAGGATTGAATGTAGGTCTGGTGTACAGTACTCAGACTGTGGGAGGCCGTACTTTCACACGTGTGAAGCCTTCTTCAAGGATTTGGGCCATTTAGTGAGGTTCAAGCATAGGTTTTTGATGGATTTTGATGGTTCAACTTGTGCTAATCTTATGAAATCATAATCTATTGTTTTCCTCATCATTTCAAGTGTTTTAGGATCCTTATTTGCTGTAATTTTTACATGGTATCAGAGCCTAAAGGCTGAAATGAGCTAAATCCTTGGTTTTCATTCAATTTGATCACAATTTTTGATCTAAATCTTGTGTAGATTGGATCTTAGCATCTAGTATTGATTCTAGAACTCAAAGTGAGTCAAATACATTGGAGATTGGTGTTGTGTGACTTCATTTGCAGGTGTTTAGGTGTCTAAAACCAGAGGCAAAGTTGAATTCAATTCACATTACCAAGATAGCAAGTTTTGCTTGCTCCAAGCATTGATTTCTAAGCGAGTTTTGGAGGTAATTTCATAGAGGAGGCTTTCTAGCATTCAAGGAGAGGGAAGATCAGAGTTTTGGGGACTCTTCAAGGCTGTTCTAAGGTGTAGTAGGCACCTCCTAAAGTGATTTAGGTTCAGTCCAACCATTGCTTGACTTATGCACCAAATTAGATCAATTTTTCATCAATTTTGATCATTTTTTGCTTGTGATTGGATAGTAGATTGTGTTGCATCCTCATTAAGTTCCATTTAGATCTTTTACAAGTGATTTTGGAAGTATATTAGGTTGCTGAAATTCACTCTTGATCAGATCATTTGGAAGCTTTAATGTTCTTTATAGAAAGAGGGGCAATTCTACTAGTATTGTCTACTTCAATCAAGCAAGTGCATTGTTTCTAGTATTCTATGATTTGATTTTGTTAGAGATCATTCTTAGATCTTTATAGGAAGTCTATTACTGATCTTTTCAGGTCCCTAAGAAGTGGGATAAGGTAGACCTTCAATCAAATCAATAGAAGTAACCTTCATTTGTGTCAAGTCCTTGATTAGGAGACTAGATGGCATCTATAAATGCATATCTTTTGGATACTAATGAAAGGCTCAACAAAACTAACTATTCCATATGGAAAGTTAGAATGGAATCTATCATGATCATGCAAGATCTGATGGAAATTGTAAATGGTAAGGAGGGTGAACCTATTCATCCTCAAGAAAAAGCCAAATACATCAAGAGGTGCAATGTTGCACTACATTGCATAAAAATGAATGTTGCAAATGAGCTCTTAAGAGAGGTAGGAGATTGCACTTCAGATCAAGATGCTTGGGAGACTTTGCAAAAGGTCTATGAATCCAAGAACCAAACTAGAATGTTAGCTTTGAAGAATCAAATCTATAGAAGCTATCAAAAGAAAGGAGAGAGTGCACATACTTTTGTCCTAAGAGTAAAGGAATTGAACAAAGAGCTAGCCTTTATAGGTGACCCTATCAAGGATGAAGAGCTTGTTCAACTCATATTGAATGGACTAAGCTTTGAATTTGACAATTTGGTTCAGGGATATGCAATTATGGGTAAGCTACCCATACTTGAAGAACTCCAAGGCACACTCATGGCCGAGGAATCAAGAAGGAGCCAAATGCAAGAGAGGATGGATAGGCTTTCCATCCAAGGTGGATATGACCAAGCTCTCTTCACCAAAGGCAAAGGCAAGTCCAAAGGCAAAGGATCAACATTCAAGAAGTCTACAAAGCTTGAGGATCAAGAAGGACCCCCAAAGGCATCTCCATCAACCACCAAAGTCAAGAAGGACAAATCAAAGGTGAAGTGCTACTATTGTAGCAAGATGGGGCATTATGCCTCGGAATGCTTCAAGAGGAAGCAAGATCAAAGCCAAGCCAACATGAGCAAAGAGGAGGAGGAGGAGAGTTCACATGAGGACTCTCTCATGATGTCCATATTTTCTTCAACAAGCTTCAAAGGAGAAGATCCTTGGTGGATTGACTCGGGTGCTAGTTCACACATGACTAGTAAAAGGGAGTTTTTCTCTTCTCTCTTATCTTATGATGGACCTATAAAGTCTATGTATACAGCAAATGATGAAGCTTGTAAGATTGAAGGAGTTGGTAGCATTCCCCTTTGTTTAGGATCTTCCAAAAAGATCAACATAGAAGGTGTTTTGTACATTCCTACAATAACAAAGAATCTACTAAGTGTTGGCCAAATGGTAGACAATGGTTTCAATGTTGATTTTGCTTCAAATGAATGTTTCATCAAGAAGAAGGGTAAGATAGTGGCTAAGGGCACTAGACTTGGCAAACTTTATAAGCTGGATGCATTTGTGGATACTAATGTTGTCATGTTGGCCGAGAAGAGCAAGATATCTACCTTTACTTTATGGCACAAAAGACTTGGACATGTCAACTCGGGTTCCATGGAGGCTATGATCAAGGAGGAGTATGCTTTAGGCCTACCAAGGTCTATTGGGAAGGAAGACAAGGTTTGTGAAGCTTGTGCCTTATCCAAGGCACATAAGAAGGTGTTTCCTAACTCCATCACAAAGTCATCTCATCCTCTTGAACTCATACACTCGGATGTGCACATTGCTAGCACCAAATCTAATGGAGGTTCATCCATGTTTTTAACCTTCATTGATGACTACTCAAGATATTGTTGGGTGTTCTTACTTTCCTTCAAGTCTCAAGTATTTGATACTTTTGTAAAGTTCAAGTTGTTTGTGGAAAAGCATCATAATCATAGCATCAAGATTCTTAGAAGTGACAATGGTGGAGAATTCATCTCCAATGAGTTCAAGGCCTTTTGTGAGGAGGAAGGGATCAAGAAAGAGACTTCTTGTCCTTACACTCCTCAACAAAATGGAGTTGCTGAAAGAAGGAATAGAACATTATGTGAATGTTCTAAGGCTTTAAGATTAGATGCTTGTTTGCCCAAATCCTTTTGGGGTGAGTCTCTTGTATGTGCAAACTACTTGATGAATAGGGTGTCTTGCAAAGCAATTGAAGGCAAAACTCCTTATGAGATGTTGTATGGAAAGAAACCCAATCTTAATCGCTTGAAAGTTTTTGGGTGTATATGTTATGTGCATGTGCCATTGGAAACAAGAACCAAGGAGGATCCATCTTCCACAAGAGGGATCATGCTTGGATATGCAAGCTCAAGCAAGGGCTACAAAGTCTATCTCCCATCCTTGAACAAATTTGTTGTTTCAAGGGATGTCATCTTTGATGAACATCATATGCATATGCTTGAAGAAGGCTCAAGTGCTCCAACAATCAAGAAGAAGATGGCCGAGGAGCAAGATCTTGGTTTTGAGGAGGAGCTCATGGAGGAGCAAGCACCAAACCCACCTATCACACCAAGGAGATCTTCAAGGGCAAAAGTGGAGCCATCAAGGCTCACATATCAAGGCAAAGGACAGCAAGTTGAGGGTATCTCATCCACTTCTTATGCTTTATCTAGTTTTGAAGAACCGTCTAATGTTGAAGATGCATTGAACTCCAAAGAATGGTATAAAGCTATGTTGGATGAGTATGATGCCTTGATTGAGAATGAAACTTGGTTGCTTGTTGAGAGACCTCAAAGGAATGTAATAGGATGCAAGTGGGTCTTCAAGCTTAAGTTGAATGCAAATGTGAGTGTTAACAAACATAAAGCAAGATTAGTTGCAAAAGGTTATGCTCAAGAGAGAGGGATAGACTATGAGGAAACTTTTGCACCCGTGGCCAAGATGGTCACAATAAGACTAATCATTGCACTTGCATCACATTTTGGATGGATTCTATGTCAAATGGATGTCTCTAATGCTTTCTTGAATGGTTTTTTGGAAGAGGATATCTATATGGAGCATCCACAAGGGTTCATCAAGCATGGAATGGAGAACAAAGTATGCCATCTCCAAAGAAGCATCTATGGCTTGAAGCAAGCCTCGAGATCTTGGAATTCAAGACTACATTGCTATCTTATTTCACTTTCTTTTGTTCAAAGTGAATATGATCCCACTCTTTACATTAAGTTTGATGATGTTGGTATTGTACTTTTACTCATTTATGTAGATGACATCATCATTAGTGGAAATAGTGTTGATGGTATTGAAAAAATCAAGATAGATCTATCCTTAGAGTTCAAGATGGTAGATCTAGGGTGTCTTCACTTCATCTTAGGCATAGAAGTACTTAGAGGGTCTGATTTTATCTTTATAAGTCAAGTAAACTATGCTCAAAGTCTTTTGAAGAAGTTTAAGATGGAAGTATGCAAAAGTGTTGACACACCAATGGAGCAAGATGTAAAAGTGCCAAATGAAGATGATGAAAGATCCTTCATGGACATCACTTTGTTTAGGCAACTTATAGGTTCCTTAATGTGGATCACTACAACTAGACCAGATCTTAGCTTTAGTGTATGTAGGTTGAGCCAATCCATACAAAAGCCATTGAATATCCATTGGAAAAAGGCTAAGAGGATTCTAAGATACATCTCGGGTACATTGGATTTTGGGATTCTATATAGAGGAGATGTGATTAACCTTCATGCATTTAGTGATTCAGATTTTGCAGGGGACAAGAGGGATAGGAAATCAACAAGTGACTATTCAACTTTCATAGGAGAAGGTGTGGTTTCATGGCTTTCAAAAAAGCAAGAAACTATATCTCTATCTTCAACCGAGGCCGAGTACAAAGCTTTGACAACCACTACAAAGGAGGTACTTTGGATCAAGAGATTATTGGTGGAACTAAAGATCATGGATTCAGAGGAGGCACCAATCATCTACAATGACAATATATCAGCCCAACACCTTGCATCTAACCCAATCTTCCATGCAAGATCTAAGCACATTGAGATATGCCATCACTTTGTGAGAGAAATGGTGCAAGCCAAGGAGATTGCTTTGGAGCATGTTCCAAGCAATGAATGTGTAGCTGATCTACTTACTAAACCACTTCAAAAGACACCTTTTATGAAGTTCAGATCATCACTTGGAGTGATTAGTAAAGCAATGATTGAACCAAGCTAGATAGTGAGGAGGAGTGTTAAAAATTCACAATTCTAGCTTGACTAGTTTTGGTCATATGACTTGTAAATAGTTAGATGGTCATGATGTGGCTTGTCACACGTGCCAAATAGCATAGGATTCCATTCATAAGGATGTTCTCAAGTAGACCTAAGTGTTAGAACCTTTGGAATGAGTCCAAATTATGCTTAGATACAAGGGAGAAAAAATAGGAGCTATTTTTGGTAATTTTTGCATTGTTGAGGGATCTCCAAGATTCCAACCCTAACTTGGTAGGGATGAAAGATCCACCAAAATTAGCATTAGGGATAGGTTTAGGGCTACTCATACCTGCCCAAAATCGTGATGGACCATGTATATATAGGTGATGATATCTCACCAAAATCAATCAAGCAATTTCATGTTTTTTCTCTCATAATGGTGCAATTGCTCTCTATGTTCATAATTGTTTGAGTACTTGTGATTACTAATGATTATAGGATTGAATGTAGGTCTGGTGTACAGTACTCAGACTGTGGGAGGCCGTACTTTCACACGTGTGAAGCCTTCTTCAAGGATTTGGGCCATTTAGTGAGGTTCAAGCATAGGTTTTTGATGGATTTTGATGGTTCAACTTGTGCTAATCTTATGAAATCATAATCTATTGTTTCCCTCATCATTTCAAGTGTTTTAGGATCCTTATTTGCTGTAATTTTTACAGACTATACTCTTGTTTCAAAGTATGAATTAATTTTTAAGATCTTGTTGGGCAATTAGAACACTTAAAGTTGTGATCACATTTATCATAAGGCATTTAGCAGCTGATTAGAACGGGAGAACTGTTTCGCAATATTCTTGCTCTGTTCTCCGTTCATGTTCTTCTATCTCCCTTGCCTCATCAAATTCGACTTCCTTCTTGAAGTTAGGTGGATTTCCAACCTGTAATAAGGAAGTTAACTCGCCCTTCTTGCCCTAAAATAAAACCCTAGCTTGGATCCTAGAGTTATGCTTTGTAGGTAGCTAGTTGGTCAAATTTTTACCTTAAACTTAGGTGTAGGTCCTATAAAGTAGGGATGACAACCAAATAGACATGACCAACTATCTTGACTTGACCTAACCTACATTAGGAGTGGGTTGCCACATGGCATTTTGGCCATAAATGTGTGGAACCCAATTGTGTACAAAATTTACACTATTCTTCATGGTTTTTTTATCAAGCTAGATTTGCCAATTTTTGGCAATTCTTCACACTCCTCCTCAAATTTAACTTCATCTATTTACAACTCTCTTACTAGATGAATGAATGCTTTTAGAAGTGTCTAAAAAATCTAGCTACAAACAAGGAACTTTTCAGACTCCAATAGAGAATGATGTCCATGAAAGATCTTTCACCACCTCTTAAAAGGATCCCTTACAAGATGTTCCACAAATGTGTCTATATACATGTAGCACAGTTCAAAAACTATACATCATGCCAAGCCATGGATTCCAAGGCATTTTGTGCACTTGAAGATACATCAATAAAACTATTAAGTGCATACATAATGTTGCCAAAGACAACTTGCCTTGCTTTATCCACAATAGAGAATCTTAGAGCCCGACAAGGGCCTTTGAAAAAGATGTTTTTTATTTTATTTTTTTTCTTATTTTCATTGCCATGTAGACCAATTGAGACCTTGAAATTGGGGTTCTACGTAACGTAGAATTTTCCAAATATAAATAAAATAAAAACTTTTAAAATATATTGTTGTTTCGTCAAACAACATGTGGAAACGCTATTGGTTGATGAGGCCTGCCCTTCCAGCACATCATTGTTTGAAGAGACCCAAAAATATTGAAAATGAATATGATAGATGGGTGAGATGAGAAAATCGATGTACCATTAATGTATATGCATTGTCAAATCATGGTTAACAAGGTTAACCAGAGTTAATTTGTAGCGCCAAATAGATCAGTGTTTCAAATTTACGCCAACACATTTTTTCAGATTCATGGCTTTTTGTCTATGCAAATTTTTAGATTCATAGTTCAGTGTTTCAGATGTTTGCATACACATTACAAATGGTGCCATCAAGGAAGCCATGATTCTCAATAGACTATGTGCTTCTATTAAACGAGAAAGATGATAATGGATTATGAATGCCAAGAAAATATTAAAAAAACTCGTGGATTTTGATATATCCATTATCAAGAGGAGCATTTTGAAAAAACAAAAGGTCAAAACTATCATTTCGATCTTATTGGAGGCCAAAATTTTGGATTTCAGAACATCATCAGAAGGAATATCTATTTCTGAAATTCTAGTCCAACATGTATATATATATGCATTCAGAGATAAATGTGCAACGATTCAACCGTCAAGATCACAAAAAAAGCAACTATGAGTATTGATATTTTTGATACTTAGATTTTTGTCATTCATAAATATCTAATAGTAAACTTGCCAATTTGATCATTTTTCTCTTGTAGATTCATATCCATCCAACATAAATGAATGAGAGCCCAGTGGATCTTTAGCAGGTGTGTTAGATATTATTCACACTGATATTGGACAGCTGCAATATCAAGGTAGAACTGCAAAAGATCTAGCTGATAGTGGGATCTTTTTTTATGAATCAATGTACATTCTTGATACAAAAGAAAATTTTGGACAAATAGTCCCAATTTCATTACCTAGTTTTGAAAGTGATGAATGGATTGCACCAGATGCTACAATTTCAGAATCATTTTGTTGCAAGATATATAATGATGTAAAAAATTCTTAAAAAATGAGCACGAGATAAAAAACAGTCAGATTGAGTTGGTTGATTTCCTTGAATATATTTATGGATTTCTTTTCAAGTGTCAATGTACACAAAATATCAACGATGTTTGTATGCAAAAATTTATTAGATAGTTTATTATCTGAACTTATGGATGAAGGTTGAGACAAAAGATCAGATGGAGAAATAGAATGTAGAATTAAAATGTCTTCCATGTGCTTCTGTTATCAAATTGAAAAACAAATGTTGAGCTTATGCTTCCATTATCAAAGATGGAAAAAAATAAAGATAAATCGGTGTCACTCGATCAAATCTTGGAAGCCAGTGGACATTCAAAATGAAAAAATATTGAAATTATATATAATGATGTCGTTTTGATATGTGTTGAGGTGGAAGAAGGTTGAAGTCTAAATTATATCAGGCGGGAACTATTGCTCCTACAAGATGATGTATTTTCAGATTTTAGATTCATTTTCCATGGTAAACTCATAAGTAGCTGTAAACACTCGATCTTTTATGAATAGTTTCAATCAAAACTTTCTAATACAATCTCTGTACTGATTGTAACTCACTTTGTATTAGTTTTATGCAGGTATGTAAAAGACATGAGTTCGAGATCAAATGCAGAGATATTGGCAAAACAATCCAACTTATGGAAGAACACTGAGATTCACTATCAACAAATACATGCCAATCATCATGTCTTTTAATCAATATAGAAAATTGCATTCCAGTATTACTATGGACACAACCTGATTGTAAGAATCTATATTGATATCAATAAAAAAAAACCCATAAACGGGTTGTTTACATGTAAAATGATTGTATCATTTTTTTTTTGTTGTATCTCTATTTACAAATAGATCTCTATTTAGTCAATTTTTTTATATTTTCTTTATCAATATTAGGAACTGATAAGGGAACAACTCCTTCTATAATCTCGTCTTCCTCTGTTTGGGGAAGGGCCTCTATGCCTTTTAAGACAAGAGGACTCTCTGCTATAATATCGCCTTCCTCTGTGTTAGGAAGGAATATTATTTCTTTTTTATCATATATAATAAGATCTGCATCTTGAACAACCTGAAAGGCTGTTAAGGCAGGAGCAGCTTGCTTTTGAGGGCCCTCGATCTCAGGTGCAACGCTTACACCGTTTTGTGCATAGGTTCTGATGAACTCTTGCCGAAATCTATATATATCATCAAGAGTATATGGCTCAACAGTGAACTGTCATCACAAAACATGAGAATCAGCAAATTACAAACAATGATAATAAAGAAATATGAATCAAAATAAAAAGAACTACAAATGAACATGATATTACCTTTTCAATATCTACATCCACTTGTAAATTATACCACTCAAAAAATAACATCGTATTGTATAGGACAAACTATGCACAACTAAAAGCGTCCTTCTGTTGTACACACTACATATTTGAACAAAAATTAGTAATATTATGACAAAAAATTTATTTATGCTAGGATGATAGATTTAAACTAAAACAAAAATACATGCATATCAGAGATAAATTGAATATACTTTGAGAGATCTAATGGTTATCTCTCCAATTGAGGTTACCATTGTCGGTATTTCTTGAATGACATCATGAAGTAGAGAATCAAATTTTCTATGTGTATTTGTAACTGAGTTTAATTTTACACATAGAAAATTTGGTACTTCTTACTTATTTTTGTAGAAAGAATGTTCGACTGCAACAACCAAAATACAAATATCGATAAATCCATACTTATGAAAGCAATCCTTACTTATTAAAACAATGAAGCATGCAACAATCCAGATTAAATCAAGAAAAACAAAAGAACAATCCTTACTTATTTTCATATGGAATCAAATAAAATTTCACCATAGGATTGCATTCGATAAAATATATAGCCTTCACAAAATTGGCTTCTTTTGCCTTTATCGCTCCCATGAAAAATGGACTAACAACAAAAACTATACCATGGGAATTGGAACTAATACTATTCTGCAAATAAGATACTCTGGCTTCTAATATTACATCTGAAATTTTTGAGGTTTTATCTTTCAGCTCGGCACAAAATTTGGGACCTAATCTAAAGCTTGTACGTGAATCTGGAAGAAAAAAATCAAAAAAATTGTCGAGAAGATCAATTTTATTAGCTAGGTAGGCCTCGTATTGGTTATAATAGTCAGAATCAAAATAAACTTGGGTAGGATCGTATGAAATTCTTACAAAAAGATTATGTACAAGAGCAAACAACAAAGAGCACCATTGGAGAGGAAGAATTCACGAATTCAAAGTCGATTGCAACGGAGATTACCTAGCCAGAGTGCAACACGTCTACATGCGTAGAGATATTTTGTTGGACACGGCAGTTGCTGATAGAAATATACTTTCACATTGTAAGTCTTACATGAAAATAGATGGCCTTCGAGATTTTCTCTCTCTTCGCATTTTTCGCAAAGAGACCGAAGGTGCCCTAAAAAGACGATGTCTAAAAAACAGCTTAACGCATGAAAGTAGACGACCTTCGAAAATTTCTCTCTCTTCGTATTTTTAGCAAAGAGCCGAAGGTGTGCTAAGAACAGGTAAGCTTTTGAACTATGAAAGTGTCGCATTTTGGGAAAATGTGAAAAAGCCGAAGCTATTGAAAACATAATGTATTTCTACAGATTGTTGAAAAAGTAATGTATTTCTGCAAACTTGTTCTAAATGCAAGTTTTGTGGAAGTCGTTGAAGATGGCCAAGTCTTTAATGACTTCAAGTTATTAAACTTGACATTTGAACTTTGAAACTATGATAGGATTGGTTACCTTTCCTGGAGATCAGCCGGAAGCCCGTTGTAGACGTTCTTCAAATAAATTGGTTGTCTAAGTTTGTGAATCCTGTAGGTATCAGATGAGCAGACGTAGAACCAAAGTGGGTTTCACCTGACCCTAGATCAATGATCAATAAACATGCAGGAAGAATCATGAAATAGAAATCAGTCATTCACCAAGGAGAAAATTGTGGGCTTAATTTCCAATAGTCCCCCTTAAGGTCATGGTTGGTGCCTTGGTATCTTCGTCAGGTTCAACTTGTTGAAGAATTTTTGGTGCTTGATCTTGGGAAGCGCTTTCTGAAGATGTCTGCGACCATTTCTATTGTGGAGCAGTATTGAAGGATCACTTGCCCTGAGAAAACTTTCTTCCAAATGAAATGATACTGGATTTCTATGTGCTTGGTTTTGCCATGAAATCTGGGATTAAGTGATAATGAAATACAGCTCAAGTTGTCACATAGAATGGTGGTAGGGGGACCGATTTCGTGGGACTCAAGAAAGCAGAAATCAGTTGCGCTTTCTTCGAGGTAGATTTTCTGGTAGAGACTATTCCTCCCCAATCTAAGTCGGAGTAGCCTCGCAGGATGAGTGGGTCCATAACATTTTCATCATAACATAAAATGTGGTATAAACTTCCCTGAATATATCTCATCACTCTCTTTAATGCTTTCCAATGAGAGATTCTAGGATTAGACATGAATTGACTTAATGTGCTAACAGTATATGCTAAATCTGACCTAGTACACAGCATTGCATACATTAGAAATCCGATTAGTGAATGATAAGAGTACTTCGCTAAGTCGAGTACTTCACTATTAGTCTCAACACAAGAAGGTTTAGTCAATACTATACTTGGATCCATTAGGGTATCAATTGGTTTGCAATCAGACATATGAAACTTTTCTAAAATGCCTTTTAGATATGCCTGCTGGCTAAGATAGATCTTCTTCTGAAGTCTATCGCTAGTAATGTGAATTCCTAGCAAAGAATGAACAGCTCCTAAATCAGTTATGTCAAATTCCTTTGACAGATCACTCTTAGTAGTGTGCAGAAGTGTCATTAGACAGAATAAATGCATCATCTACGTAAAGAGCTATGTGAACTAAATTGGTGCCTATATGCTTTGAATAAACATTACAGTCAACTGAATTGTTTGCAAATCCTAATTGAATGAGATAAGAGTTGATTCTATCAAACCATGCTCTTGCGGCCTGTTTCAGATCGTAGATTGCTTTGTGTAGCTTGAACACTTTGTGCTCTTGGCCTTTGACTTCAAATCTTTCCGATTGGAGGTATACAGCTCCTCTTCGACATTGTCATTTAGAAATGATATTTTGACATCCATTTGGTGCATTTTTCGCTGTTGCTAACGCAATCAAAGTCCTGATTGACTGCATCTTGATGACAGGACTGAAAATTTTTTGATAATCCACTCCTTGGACTTGAGTGAATCCTTTAGCCACCAGCACCAGCCGTGCTTTCCATTTTGCAATGGAACCATCAGAGTTGATCTTCTTCTTGAAGATCCACTTGTTGTCGATAACTCTCTTGTGAGTGGGGAAGTCGACTAGTGTCCAGGTCTGATTCATAAAAAATGAGTTGTACTTGCTTTCCGTAGCTTCTTGTCACTTCATAGCATCCTTGGAGCTAATTGCTTCGGCTAGGCTCTCTGGTTCTTTTGATGAAGTCCAGAATGATTGAGTTGCATACCTCTCATGAACTGTCCGAGTCTGTGAGGATCTGCGGACGTTGGGTTGACCATGATGCGATGATGTTTCTTCTTGAATTTTTTCAGATCTGATTGAGCTAGCTTGGTCTGGTCTGATGATAGGTACTATCGGCTACTCGGCTTCTGTAGTTGTAGCTGCAGGTTCTTTAGAAAGAACATCAATGTTGGAAGAATCCATCCTACATAAAATAGGATGAAATGACATAGCATCGTTTATTGATGGTTGTTTGAAGTCATAGTATGTATGCTCTTGAAATATCACATCCCTAGAGAAAAATACTACATTGGTGGATGGATCATAAACTTTATAAGCTTTATATTCATCAAGATGGCCAGTGAAAATACATTTGTTTGTCCTATGATCCAGCTTCTTCCTAAGTTGTGTAGGAATGTGAACAAAACATATACAACCAAATTTTAAATGGTAGACACTAGGCTTGTGCCCATGCCAAACTTCATAAGGAGTCTTGTTGTTGACGGCTTTGGTGCTGAATCTGTTCTGCACATAACAGGCTGTGGCAGTAGCTTCTACCTAGAACTTTGCAAGTAGTTGTGCTTGATGTAGCATGGATCTGGCTGAGTTGAGAAGAGTTCGATTCTTCCTTTCTGCAATCACGTTCTGTTGAGGTGAATAGGAAGTGGTGAATTGTATTCTAATACCATTTTCAGCCATGTAGTCGGACATCTCGTTAGAGATGTATTCGCTGCCATCTAAAATTCCAACTCTTATGTTTTTCTCCATAATTATGGATATCTTTGGATTGCGCTGTGAAGTTCATGACATTCCAAGTGTAATGTCCCTTACGCTAACAAGTCTATGGCCTTTGCAACCTAATTGAGGGAGGACATCAATTATACTCTCCACAAGCAATCTTTGTAACCATACCACTTCTTGTGTAGCATTGCTGAGTACTCGATATTCAGCTTCCGTTGATGATAAGGCTACTGTAGGTTGCTTTTTGGCTCCATGAAATTGCAGCTGTACCATAACTGAATGTATGACCACTGGTAGATCTTCTGTCATCAATATTACCTGCCCAATTAGTGTGAGAATACGTTTAACAGACTTCCAATGTGCTTGACTAGGATCTTGCATAAATTGACTAACAACAGCAATAGCATAAGAAATATTAGGTCGCATCTGTGTCAAGTAAATCAAACTACCCACCAGCTATCTATATAAATAAGTATCCACTTTTTTAGATTCATCATATGCAGTAAGCTTCATGTTGACATCCATAGGTGTACTCAAAGGCTTACAATCCTGCATATTGAACTTATAAAGCAAGTCTCGTGCATATTTGTTTTGTGTATAAAAGACCATGTCTTCCTTTTGCCATACTTCAATGCCAAGACAGTAGTGCATCAATCCTAGATCACTCATGTCAAAAGCATTGGAAAGATTTGATTTCATTTCATCAATTAACCTCTCATTACTTCCTGTAATAATCAAATCATCCACGTACAAGACAATGAGCACCATATCTGAATCTTGCCTTAGAATGTAAAGATTAGGATCAACATCACTCTTTACCATTCCCCTTCAATTGAAGTGTCCATCAATGCAAGAGTACCATGCCCGTGGTGCTTGCTAAATCCATAAATGGCTTTGTTGAGCTTACAAACAAGATGCTCTCTTCCTGGCTCAACAAATCCTTGAGGTTGTACTAAGTACACCTCTTCATCCAGCACTCCATTAAGAAAAGCAAATTTAACGTCCATTTGCTGGATCTTCCAACCATAGAAAGCAGAAATAGCAATGATAGAACGTATAGTCACCATCTTAGCTACGGGTGCGAAGGTTTATTCAAAATCAATACCTTCTTGTTTCTCAAATCCTCTTGCAACCAACCGTGCTTTGTACTTGTTGAGTTGCCCATCTGCTCCATATTTGATCTTATAAATCTATTTGCAAGTGATAGGCTTCTTACCATCAGGTAGCTCAACCAAATTCCATGTCCTATTTTTTGATATGGCTTCCATTTCTATTTCCATAGCTGCACGCCACTCCTTGTGCTCCTTTGCTTCATCAAAAGTTTTTGGTTCTTGAGCTTGAGCACAGAGCCCATCAGGGCTAGATTCATCTCTAATCTTACAGGAGGTTTTCGATTTCTACTTGATCTTCTAAGCTCTCCCTGTTCACTTGATTCAGGAGTATCTCCCATCACTTGTTACTGACAAGTACCACTTAGGCACTCTCCTAGGAGTCTCATTATTAACCCTGTCTTTTTCCATTGGCTCTTCCATATCGACACCAACTTCTTTCTTCACCTATACTTTAGCTTTATCATCAAAGAAATCAATTGTCAATTTTATTTGGTCATTTTGACTCATCTCATCAAAAGTAGCATCTTTGAAAATCATGATCTTTTGTGCATTTGTGTCATACATCTTGTATGCCTTGGCTCTTAAGTAAAATACATTTAACAGCTTTTGCATCTAGCTTCTTTCATTTTTCATCAGGCACATGAGTGTAAGCAGCACAACCAAATACTCGTAACTGAGAAACAATAGGTTTCTTTCTAGTAAAAGCTTCGTAAGGTGTCTTACCCTCCACAGACTTCGTAGGACACCGATTCAAGATATGAGTAGCTGTGTTGCATGCTTCTGTCCAAAAAGTATTTGACAAACCCTTGCTCTTAAGCATTGCCCTAGCCATCTTCACAATGGATCTATTTTTTCGTTTTGCAACTCCATTCTGTTGTGGTGAATAGGGTGCAGTAGTTTGTCTCTTGATCCCCTGATCCTTGCAAAAATTTATAAACTCTGTTGAAAAATACTCAGCGCCACCATCTGATCTGAGGGTCTTAATATAACAACCTATTTTTTTTTCAACTAGAGCGTTGAACTCTCTAAACTTGGCAAAAGCATCAAATTTCTTGCTTATGAAATAAATCCAGATATGTCTACTATAGTCATCAATAAATGTAATGAAATCGTAACAACCACTAATGGACCTAGTTTGTATTGGTCCACACAGATCACTATGAACAAGATCAAGAATGACTTTGATCTTCAATGAGAAGTCCATCTCAACATATGCTTTGTATAATAGAAAATAGTCATGCACCATAAACCTTAAAGAAAGAAGAAATGTGCATCTTGTGTGATCATCCTCCTTTGAAGACTTGGACATGCAAGGATCTCACCATCCTTCTTGATCACACAATTGTCAATATGGAAATTGACATCAAGGCCACCATCAAGTAACTTGCCAACACTTATAAGATTCTTTGTAATCTTGGGAATGAAAAGAATCTCTTGAGGAGATAGAACTTTTGATGATGCAAGCTTCAAGGGAATAGTCCCTACTCCTTCAATTTTGCACTCTTCATCACTTGCAATATATATGAAATTCTTGACTCCTCCATAAGGCATAATAGTTGAAAAGGAATCCTTGGAGCTACACATTTGTGAAGATGCTTCACTATCAATATACCAAGAGTCATCCATCTTGAAGGTGGAAGAGGAGAATTTTGATGCCATGGGGCATTCTCCATCACTTGCAATTGGTGGCATAGTGGCCTTTCTTGCCACAAAAGAAACGCTTAACATATTTTTTTTTCTTCTTGAAGTAGAATATTGAGAGAAATCACCATCCTTTTCATCTTGGTCTTTTGCTTTGTCCTTAGAGAAGTGTTGGTGTTGATTTTTGCTCCTCTCTTCGTGCTTGGCAAATTAAAACTTTGTTTTTACCATTATGATTGAGTGACAGTTTGTCCATCTTTAATAGCTTGTTCTCATGCCTTGATTCTTTAGCCATTAGCACTCGTTGCAAAGCCTCCAAAGTCGGTAGCTCCTCCTTGATGGAATAGGATTGGACAAGGTTCTCATACTCATCTCTTAAGCCATTGAGTATGACTTGGACTAGCTCACTTTGATCAATGGTTCCTCCAATTCAAGCAAGCTCCTTATGAGTATCTTTCACTCTCAACACATGATTAGTGGCACTCTCATCACTCTTTTGAGAACTTTGGAAGATCTAATTTCTAAGAGTAAGGAGCCTAGAGGTATTCTTGGCTTCATAAATAGCTTTAAGAGTATCCCAAGCTTGCTTGTCCGAGTTGCAATCACCAATCTTTCTCAAAATCTCATTAGAGACATTCATCTTGATAAGGTGGAGAGCCATCTTAGCTCTCTTCTTGTACTTTTGTACTTCTTGAAGGACTTGAGGCTCCTCCTCAATCCCAAGTACAATGTCCATCACATCTTGGAGTATCAAGATTGACTCCATTCTTACCTTCCAAATAGAATAGTTGGAGGTAGAAAGTCTTTCACTAGATTTCGATAGGTAGGAACCCATAGATGCCATGTAATAGTGAAGACTCCTTGTAACAGTGAAGACTTCTTGTAATGGCTAAAATGTTTCTTCTCTCTCACTATAGGATCATTGAAAGGTGTACTACCAACTCCTATGCAAGATCTTGCAACAAAGTGAGATATGGACCTCACTAGCTTTTCCAATCTCTCTTCATCTAGATCATTCTCACATCAATTGATGAAGTATGGGCTAAGTTTGGGTTTTATCTTTGGCACATGTGAGACACTTCAAGAATCCACAAATAACTCAAATACAAGCCAATTGTATGAAAGAATGTGGCTATGATCTCATTGACAACTAGATCTCAAGAAAGTGTGATTGGCAAACCTAGAAGTGAGATTTTTGATCAAACAAGCATAAGAGAGTCATAAATAAGAGAGCATAAGAGAGTCATAAGAGAGTGTCCGACCAGGTTGGGTGCCCTACCCACCTTGATTCAATTGACTATAACTTTTGATTGGGGAATCCAATCAATATGAAGTCAATTGCAACACAAACAAGACTCAAATAGCTTTCAAGCTAGCTATCAAGCATTGGATTTGTTTCACACATGGAAGAAAACTAGAAAGCTGAACTTTGATATCCTTCACATGTGTCTGAGCAGGATAATCCGTACAATATCAGAAATGTTTCAATCCTTCTAATTATGAACCATTTTGATCAAAATTTTCTTGAGATAGCATGGGAGCTGCACCCTATCTCTCTAGATCTAGATTTTCAAGAAATTTTTGAAACTCTTTATGAGAATATTTCATTGTAGGATTTTTTAATATGATGGAATGTAAAAAAATCAATTCAAAGATCATTATGGTAGTATTTAATTGTTAAAACTAGTTTTATATTGTTATAAAATTTATTTTTCTTAAGATTTGACATACAAGACAAAATCATGAGATAAGAAATAGTACATATTATTATTAAACAAGTAATTTGACAAGTTTTTAAAGATTTTATGACATAATATTATGTCAAATCGGTGATGTCATAAAACATTTAGTCTATTAATAATCTAAGTGTCAAGATTTGATATAATTTGATGACATAATTACATGGCCAAATAATTTTTTTTTGCTTTTGTCATGTGGCCTCTTAAATGGTTGCATGGGGTCATTTAGATTCATGATCAAAGGCATTTATGTTATATTGAGGACCTTAGTGATATGTGACCTATATGATAAATCTTTTTAATTGTTGGTGTGTGACCTATATAGCCTTATATGAAATCATAGTAATTAGTTGAAATATCATTTAGCATTGTAATAAAGATGTTGATCAATGGTGTGTTATCTAGTATATGATTTTTTGCATACAAAGTAACCATAGATAGAAAGGGCGAATGCATATTGCTCGTCATGAGATACCATGGCACACTAGGCCAATCCAAAGAGATTTACCTTGAGATCATCACTCATCTTAGACAAGAGTTTAAACTAAGGGCTTCGAACATTGACTGCTATGTGGTCTTTAAATTAGTTGAGATAGGCCTGCACGCACTATCTACTGATGTCTAACATTTGTCAATATGAACCTCATTTTAATTGCTCATCATGTGTTCCCCACCCAAGCAATTTTCTTGATAGCAATGTTACTAGAATATTAGATTTCATTAAGCATAAGTAGAATATACATGGATTATCTGTTGGCATGTCTTTAACAAATTTTATTATATTTGTTCAGAACATACGATCTCATAATGATTACTTATGATGTGGTATAGAGTAGCTGGCTACAGTGTGTATATGTCATCGACGATGTCATCATCATCAGATAGCGATTCATCTCATGATCGCAACAGCAGGTATATATTGTTATTGATATTGACATCAATTGCAGTTTATTTGTTATTTGAATATGAGTGTATAATTTTTCTTGCAAATTTATTCTTACAATGACATTTGATTGGAATTATGAATTCTAGGAAAATTATCGTACCTCCACGTGATTTAGAGAAAGAAAAAAGAATTGAGCTCTATCACAAAAAAAAGGAGCAATCAAGACTAAAGTACAATGAACAACTATTGACTGGTTCATCTTCAAGCTCTTCCATCAGTCGACGTAGACTGCCTATTGATCCATCATATGTATGTATATTGATTTATGTCATAATTTTTTTATTTGTAATAGTGATGTAATCCGATTTGCTCTTTGGATATAGTATATTGCTCTTTGGAAAGCCAAGACACCACTCCATTACAAATGAAGGTTGAAAATGTACTAAATGTACAAAGACTATTTTGTCAATTTTTGTCACATGTTAGAATTTGTCAATTTTCACTTGAATGACACTGAAAGAATTTGTGCAATTTGCAATTGGATTATTGGACCAGTTTCAACCAGAATATGATGAGAGGATACTATGTACATGCACACAATGCAAAGGCCTTAGGATTCGGACAAGGAGGATTGTCAACGATCATATTTGGGCCAATGGAGTGCATACAGAGAATCCAACAGTACGAGAGATAAACTTTTTAAAGTGTTTTTTTGGAAATGCTTTAATCTTTGACCCTTATGACACTTCAAGTATAGTTTGGCCACTAAATATTGAGCGATAGGATGAGTGCTACGATACTTTGAAGTTAATCTCTCACTTGCTTTTAAAAGGAAAAATCCAAATAGAATATTTAGATGAAGTTAATCTCTCACTTGCTTCTAAAAGAAAAAATCCAAATAGAATGATTACATAAAGTTAATCTCTCACTTGCTTCTAAAAGAAAAAATCCAAAATAGAATGATTAGATGTAGTTAATCTTGATTTCCATATTCAATCACCCATAATAGACTCATTCACATCTGAGAGAGAGAGAGAGAGAGAGAGAGAGAGAGAGAGAGAGAGAGAGAGAGAGAGAGAGAGAGAGAGAGAGAGAGAGAGAGAGAGAGAGAGAGAGAGAGAGAGAGAGAGAGAGATCATGAAAGAGCTAAAAGTAACCAACACTCCCGATTCTAGGAAGGTTTGTAGCCCTTGTTTTCTTCCATTAAAGACGTGGTTCAAATGTTTTTTGTTGGAAGATGAGTTCTACAAAAAAGCCCAAACGCCGTAGGGAGGGAGCATGTGGTGACATTCTGGAGTAGGATATAATCGTGTGGTTCGGGAGTTTTGATTAGCACTCTATAATGTTCTCTCTGTTTTTCTCTTCATGTGTGTTTAGGGTCGGTGTGGGTGGGTGTGTGTGTGTGCGTGCATGTGTTTGTGTGTGTGTGTTTCATGATATAATTAGTTCATCAATGCCTTGTGATTCAATCCATGTCTCCAAATCTCTAGAACGTTCTTACCACCTAACCACACCTATCCTAGATGTTGCACATGAGTCCTCCACGATACTCCACGTGGATTCCACAAACTTGACCACCCCTTTAAAAAAGAGAACACGTCTTGGATGTATTATGACTAGTTTGAAAGATAATTGCAAATTACTATGCACTGTTGATGTGTCAAAAGACATTCTAGGTTCTTTGTCTGACCTTCCTCTTCCACCTAGCTTGCAACCATTAGTAAAAACTTTTATTAGAAGTAGATATTTGTGTTGGCCACTCCAATCACCATTACCATTAAATGGAACACCATTTACGTATAAATTTTCGCGAAGGCTGCCATCGCAAAAATTTCGCGCGCAAGCATCGTGCGCGAAATTTTTGTGATGCCTGGCTCCCCCTCGTCCACCCCCACCCCCCCCCCCCCCACCCCCCCCCCCCCCCCCCCCCCTCGCTTACCCAACCTGGCATCGCGAAATTTTTGCGATGCCTGCCTTCGCGAAAATATCTAAAGGATGGTGAAGATCATGCTCCAAAAGTACCTTGGGCATTCACTAAGGAGGAACTTAACCATGTGCGCTCCATTATTCATGACATTAGAACACCAACTGGTTTTGCCTATTTTCTACGGTCATCATTCATAGTGGATGGAAAGTTGCAAGGTCTCAAATCTCATGATTGGCTAAATATGATTCAATTCATCTATCCATTGTCAATTCCTGGGTGCTTGTCAAAAGATATTTGTGACCATATACAAACTATCAATAATTGTCAAGTATTTACATGTACTTGGTGCATTTTTCTATTTAGTAATTAGTGATTGGAAATTAAAATAGACATAAAATGGATTGAATATGTTGTAGATGGATGTGTTCAAAAGAAATCCGTGAGCTGGATCTTCGCAAGAGACATGAGGATATGGTGGAGATTGTGTGCATGTTTGAGAGATATTTTCCGACTTCCATCATTGACTCACAAGTGCATTTATTGGAGCACTTGGTTGAAGAAGTTTCTATTGCTGGTCCAGTGCACACTAGGTATAAGTGCATAAATTATCTTTTGCATGTGTATTTAAACTAAATCAATTGATACATGAACTCATTAAATAAAACAGTTATTTTTAACCATTTGTGACTTTTTAGGTGGATGTTCTTTATGGAAAGGTACATGAAAATCTTAAAAAATTTTGTGCGTTAAAAGACAAGGCCTGAAGGTAGCATGTCAGAGGGATGGTTAGTACATGAATCTCTCTTTTATGTTACTGAAATTTTGAACCAACTACATCCATCTGCTCCACTATTGTGGTGTGATGAGGAAGCCGAAGAGGTAACTAGTGAAAAACCTCAAGGGATGGGAAAGATCCATAGGTTGGCACGCTTCCAACGAGAAAAAATTTCTACATTCATGCTTTATAATTGTGGAGTTATGGCTAAATGGTTAGACCTATATGAAGAAAAACAAAAAGAGAGGGACTTGTCTAGAAAGCGCCAACGACAGAATAGAGGTAGACACATGGCCTCAAGTTCACATGATCTTGAGCCATTGCCCAAGCAATGCACTATAGAGTGGATGCATGACACACTACAAAAAGCAACAAAAGAGGGACAAAAAATATCAAACGCAGAATGAGACTTTGCAAGAGGATGCGAATGGAATATTATTCTTTAGATACTTTATTATTAGAACATTCTTGTTTAATCATTTTGAAATACCATGTTCATTCACAGTGATTATTTATGAGATTCATGTTTGTCATGTGGCAGTGCAAAATGTATAATGCTATATGGGCTTTTGGTTTTCACTTTCGTGTTGAAAGGATTGATAACAAGAGACGCACACACAATTGTGGTGTAATAGCATCTTTCCAACAAGAAAGTCAAAGCAGTGAGCGAGATCTGAATCCCATCTCAGGTGATATAGAATACGTAGGAACTATACAAAATATTTATGATGTATCATTTGGTGAAAGTAGACACTATTTTTTATTTGATGTGAAATGGTTCAAGGTAGTTTGTAGAGGGCCAAATGCAACCGTAAAATCGGATCCAAGTGGATATGCTATAATGTTTTTCATTTTATTGCAAGTGACTTCAGTATTTGAGTTTTCGATATGTTCTAAAATAATGATTTTTGCAGGTGTTTTTTCAACCAGATCGACTAAACAAGATATGGTGGTTTGTAGCTCAAGTTGAACCACGTTCACGACGAGTATTTGAGGGTGCAAATGTTGAGAATGAAATGAAAAACCTTCATTTTAACTTATTGATTGAGCTACCTAGAGACATAATAAATCGTCAAACCATACTTGAAGCACCCACTTTCATAGATGTTGAGAATAGAAATTCTAATAGTCAGGATGATAAAATAATTTTTGAAAGTGAGAGTGATGATAAAAATCATCTAAGAGGAGATGAATTGCAAGATGTTGTCGCTGATGAAATTGATTCTTGTAATTCTGAATACAAATTGATTATTGCAATTCTAAATGAAATTGATTCTTGCAATGCTTTTAAATGATTGTTATTTAGCCAAAATAGAGTCTCATTTATGGTCAAGTAAGTGAAAAGAATAGACATAGTTTGACTTCAATCCCATTTTTTTGGAGATATTGTCGGTGAAGATAGATGTACGACTTCATGTTCCAAGAAAATTCTCATTTTTTAACAAATGCTACAAAGGCAGTAAATCACTAGAAGCATGTGAGTTAATGAAATCACCACCACAAACTATGACAAAATCAAGTGTTTCATCATAGTCAATCCCCTTGAATTGAGCATATCCCTTGGCAACTAGTCTTGTTTTATAATTGTTCACACTACCATCTTATTTAAGCTTGATCTTAAAGACCCATTTGAAAACAGTAACATTTTGTATCTTTGATGGAGGATCAGTAATTTTACAAGTATCTCAAAGAATGCATCATGTACTCACCTCACTTTTCATTACATCAAATCACTCTTTTGTTGCTACATTTTCATTCACACTTGAAGAAACATCAGCAAACTTAAGGTAGTAATAAGGGCAATATAAATTAAACAATCATCAACTTGTAATTTCTTCTCTCTTCCTTGCATTTGAGCCTTGATGGTTGCATTTGGGCTCTGATACCATGTTAAAATCAAAGATTATGAACCTCATTTGGATACTAAAACCTTGAAAAAGCATCAAAGGTTTCACTTATATCTAATAGATAGAAAACTAACACACAATTCAACCTATTTTGCATCTAATTGGCAAAGGCTTTTGAACACCACAATAAAACTAGAAATAATTGATCTTCACATCCTGTCACACACGTGGAAAGTATAATACTTTGTTCAGATTCAGATCTATTCATTAGACACAAAAAATATCACATTCATCATTCATCAATTTCTCATTAAAGAGCAAACTTGCCAAAATCACCATCTCTTGATAATCTCTCAAAGTAAGTACAAAATGAGCTCTCAATCCATATCAAATGATCTCGGATATGAGATTAGGTAGAGTGCCATTAGGGTAGACCCTAAACACCATGATATAATTCACTTTAGAAAAAAATTTATTTAACTAATTCCATTTCATTATGAACATGCAAAAAAAAAAAAAATCTCATCATGATATAATTCACTTTAGAAAAAAAAAAATATATATATATATATATATATATATATATATATATATATATATAATTCACTTTAGAAATATATTTATTTAACTAATTTCATGTCATTATCAACATGCAAAAAAAAAAATTGCGTGGATAATCCACGCAGAAAATATCCACGCGTGGATATCTTTAACTTTCGGTCTCGTCCGGTGAACAAACTGAAATTTGCTTGGATAATCCAAAACTGCTTTCCGGCGCCGCCAACCTTTCCTCCCAAACAGTTGCCGGAATTTTCAAAATTCAATTTTGCGTGGATTATCCACGCGCATAAATATTTCGACGTCGTGTTAGAAAAACACCGGTAGACTGGCCGGAGGCGTTTTCAAAAAGAATTTGGCATGGATAATCCACGCGTGGATGTTCCACGCAGACAAAATTTTGGAAAATCGACTAAGTGTCGGGTCTCGCGTGGATACTCTTTGTGGATAAACACAGAGTTTTCTAGTTGTGTACAATCTTTTCTGGTTCTCTTGGTTCAGCAAGATTCATATACTGTGTCCTAGCTGGGCCATCGTAAACATCTTTCGATTCTGGCACATGTTCTTCAGGTTCACAATGTGCTTTGGGTAACATGATAACCACATCATCCAGTGTATAGCGTTTAAAATGTTCGGGCATATCATGTTGGACTACATCTACTTGTTCTTTGTCAAAAGGACTTGTCTTGGATCTTCGCTTAGCCTTCTTAGCAGGAATTGTTCGTGGAGGTGATGACTTCTGAGAAGATAAACTCTTCTTCGAAGGTGAAGTCTTCCTAGATAATAATGTCTTGCTAAAACTCTGACTTGTAGAATCATCCTTGACTTTTCCTTTGTCTTTATCCAATAAGGGTGGCACATTCTTTGAATCAATCTTTTGAGGAGGATTTTCCCATTTCAGGACCGTATTATAATGTTGCTTGGCTTGTTTCTTCGTCATTGACCTTGTAATCCTGTCTTCCTTCAATATAACTGGTTTTGGCGGTTTTATTATTGGTTTATCAGGAATATTACACATTCCAAATCTGGTCGGATCCATATGATTTAGAATTTGCTCATCAGTAAGCTCTACATTGTCATCATAAGTCAAGGCATGACTCACAAGAATGAGTTCATCTTCAATCGGATCAGGAATAGGCTCCGTTGATATCCAAGCTACATTCAGCACATTCAATGGAAAAGTGATCGGTGTATCCAAAGTTCGATCCAATAATGAAATCTCACTCAAATCTGACTGATTCAGTCACAAGTATGATCCGCTGTTGATGAATCATCATCCTCTTTTTGAACCACTGGTTTGATAGTCCAAGTTACAAGATCAACCTTGACTGCACGTTCACGATTTTTAAAAGTGATTTTGTCGGTACCCAGTTATAAATTACTTGTGCAACTCGTAACCATGGGCGTCCCAATAGGACTCAGTAGACATTTGGTGCTTCTGGTAAGTCCATTACTACGAAAGTAATGACGAACTGTATTCGCGGACTAACTGTCATTTGATCAACTAGCTTAACGACAAAAGTCGCAGGTTTTATCTTTGTAAGGCCCCATTTTGCACATAGCTTTGTAGAAATTAGGTTAACTCTCGAACCGCCATCTATCGTAGCTGCTTCATTAGGAAATTGTCTATGCTGTATCGGCAGGGTGATATTTTTTTGTTCGCTTTTCCAAGTTGCTATGACATGGAGTACTTCATCCAAATCCAGCACAAAAAAGTGGCTCCTGATGAGCTTCTAGTTCAGCTTGAGTTAACTTTTGCGCTAATACTTCTTTTGCTTTTGGCACCAACTTCAAGAACTCTCCCAACGAAATATTGATCTTACTAGACAAAATATTCATGAGCAGTTTTGTTGGCGGTGCTTCCGGCTCAGTCATCTTGAAGGGTTCTTCATGATAATGCAACTGAACATTCATATTTGTATGTGGATTTTTTGGTGACTACAATGGTGAAGAACGAACTTCGGTTGTTGCTCTAGCAACTTCAAGCTTCTCTCCTTCTTGCAAATGTTTAATCCACTACCTCATATCTTGATATTTTCTTTTTTCTGCATGAAGATTTGAATAGACTCCAGATGTTGTTGGTATATCAGTTAATGGTATAGAATCAGCAAGTACTGGATCTGCTATTGGTTCTTTCTGCTTCTGTGCTCTGGTGACCACCATCAAGGGTACACTTGGTTTATTCTGAGCTACTAGCCTTTGCTTGATTGTTATCAAATTTACAAGAGCTATATCCGGTGGTGGCTTTGATTTTGTTGGACATTCCTTATAGCAATGCCCATAACCATAGTCACGATAGAATGGTACAATTTTTTTTTTATTTGGACATTTTGCAACTCTGTGATTTTTTCCGCATGCAAAGCATCCAAGTGGTGCTCTGGTCCAGTTTCTAGATGCTTGTTGTTGCGCGGCAGTATAAATAACATATTGTTTTGAAGATCCACCTTCTTGAACATTACATAGTTCCATTGCTCGGCACTTCTGTAAGGTCCTGGTTCCATCAAATTGGCAGAAGGAATGGGGTGCTTTAGTGGAGCAGGTAAGGCTAATCGTTATGGGTATCCAAGAGCAGATTGACGAGGTCTAGCTGCCGGATTTCCTCCATAATGTGGTTCTCGATATCCCATTTGAACATACCATTGCTGAATTATCTGAGAATTGAAGTTGCAAAAGCAGTCTCATGATTAGGTGAATTACACAAATGGCAAATACTGATTTCCATTCATTTTTTCAATTGAGAACACTCATTCACTGTGTGATTTCCTGTACAAATAGAACACCAGACATTTTCCATGGTAGGAAAAGTCTTTGCAAACTTCTCAAGTTCCTTGTTTGCTTGTCCATGGAAATCTTCCAATGCTTTGATCTTCTCATCAAATTGCGACTGCAACTTTTCCATCTATTTCTGCTGGTTCTTTCCGAGTTTCTCGAACTCCTTGAGCATCATTTCTGCAGTAGCGTTAACATTCGTTGATGTAATAGTGGTGGATGTCGTAGTGGTCTGCCCTACTGTAAAAGACAATATACTGGTATTTGGCTCATCATTTGAATCTTCATCATCCTCCCTAATTGCATCATCCATAGCATTTTGCAAAAGTGCATACTCATTATGGCGTTTCATCTCACGTCTGATCCTTTTAGGTAATCTTGAAAAAAAACACATAATCATGGCATTTTCGTTAATCAGCTCAAGTTCGCACTCAGATCTGAGGTGTTTTACTCGTTCAATGTAATCTCAAACCATTTCCCGCTTTCCCATTTTAATTTTACTTAAAAATAGAAAAGGATCTTCCATAAACTTCTGAGGTTTGGACCGTGTAATAAGGGCTTGTTTAACAGTCTCTCAATCTGTACGTTCAGTTTCATCTTGATTATAGTACCAATCTTGTGCTGCATTTGTTAAGGCCATAGGAAAAATCTTAAGTTTATCCTTGGGAAAAACTTCGCCATAGACTTTACAAGATTCAAAATAGATCTGAAGAAATCTAACTGGATCTGTTAATCCATTGTATTTGGGTAGATCCAAACGGGGTGCTTTTCTAACAATGATTGGATTGACTGCCTGAGAAGCACCTCCAGAAGCACCTCCAAGGACAGCCATTTTTTACAAATTAAATCAAGCAGACAATGAGATTGGATCTAGATTTTCAATCAAAACTAGCTCAAATCAGATCTGCTAGATCTCTTCCACTTGACAAGAATCAGATTCCTATATCGTGAAAAAGATTCCTAAAATCAACCAATTGATACTTCTCAAAAATGAAAAAATTCTCAGAATCAAAATCAGACTGTATCAGATTTGACCCAAAATTTGACAGAGACTTGATCTAGAAAATTAGAACCTAAAAATAGAAATGGTGAAGGTTTCCTAGGCGAAGATTCACTTGGCAAAGGTTCATCAATGTTTTTTTTGAAAAAAACTCTCTAATCAGGTTTTTCTGACAAATTCTATGGAAATAACCTTCACCAAATTCTCAGACTCAAAATCTGACACAGATAAAACTAAGGTAGAATTGGCGAAGGTTTCTGGCACACAAAAATATAGTTTTTGTAGTTTGGCGAGGATAAAAATAAATATTTTCTATGATCTGGATAGGATGAATGTTTGCCGAACTCAAAAATAATAAATTACTTTAAATAGAATTATCTAGAAACTCGGGGAAGTTCTAGTAAGAATCAAGAGTAATACTGATATTTTTTTGCAAAAAAGAGATTTTTTGAACAAAAAAATGACAATATGACAACTGATCCTCTGAGAGACCTTCTATTTCTGATATAATTCTTCGTCGACCTGGCAGTAGATAGATCTGAATCACACCTATGCACAGTGAATCGGACGAAGGTTTTTTTTCTGTATTTTTAGGGTTTGGGTGATTTTTTTGGTGTTTTTTTAAGGTTTTTCTGATGTTTTTGGAAATCTGCTAGGAAGGATTGTCCGCCCTTCAAACTGAAGGTTCTGTGATCAAAACCGAAGGTGCCTACAACTTGGTGAATGTTTTTTGAAAGAGAGCAAAAAGTTATCAGCTCTGATGACAATTTTTGCCTCCTTTTGACCAAAATCTAGCAGATTTGACCATTTTTTGTTTTTTCTTTTTGATATCTCAGATCCAAATGGATCTTAAGATTGGTGATCTCATAGCTTTTCTTGTTCCACAATCAGATTACATTTCAAACAAGCAAATCCACTCAAATCAGGCAAAATCACTCCCAAACTAATCCTAAATGCAGATTTAACACTATTCATGCCACGACAAGATGCCTAATGCAAGCTAATCATCCAATAGAGGGAGCAAACCCTGAGCATCCAGATGAAAATGTTCAAATTTTAGATGGACTGAATGACGGTTTGGATGACGAGCAACCCGACATGCAACCTATACCTAGGACACCTGCTACACACAACAGCTCTGCAGTTGACAAAGGCAAGACACTCGACAAAGGCAAAGCCATCAAAGTGCTAGTTCAATCTCCAAGGAGATCCACGAGAGAAAGAAGAGCACCAATCAGATTTGTGCTTGACAACTCAACTTCTACAACATTAAGAGTTTTGTGGATTCAGTGGTCAACCACAAGCTTATAAAGAAGCTATCGACAGTTTCGACAAGGACAAGTGGATAAAAGCAATGGAGGAAGAAATGCACTCTATGCAAGCAAACAAGGTCTGGACTCTTGAACCAGTACCAGCTGACAAAAAGATTGTCAAATGCAAGTGGATCTACAAATACAATTATGGACCAGACGACAATGTATCGAGATACAAAGCCAGACTAGTTGCAAAGGATTTCTCACAAAAGTATGGCGACTATATTGAGACATTTTCTCTTGTTGTAAAGCACACATCTATACGCATATTGTTTGCATATGCAGCAACCTATGATTTGAAGATCCATATTGTGGACGAGAAAACAAATTCCTACATGGAGAGTTGAAAGAAGAGGTCAATATGGACCAGCCACCAAGTTTTACCTGCAAGTCATTTGCTAACTATGCTTGCAAAATGCACAGAAGCATCTACGGACTGTAGTAGTCTACCAGGCAGTGGTACAAAAAGAAGGATCAAGCACTCAAATCCTCATGCTTCTAGTCTTTGATGTCCGATTATAATGTCTATGTAAAGATCATAGATGGAAAGATCATCATCATCGGTGTCTATGTGGCACCTCGAAATATTGGACCTAGAAAAAGTAAAGTGCTACCTGGGCTTGCAGATCGACATAGATCTTGAAGGTGGGAAATCATATCTACACCAATCAAGATACATTCAGAAGATCATTGATGATTTTGACATGACATATTGCAAAGGAGTAAATACTCCAGTGGTTTATGGCACAGTGCTGACAAATGAAAACTATCTCAGAGATGATGCAGAATGACAAGCAATGCATCACAAGCCTTACAGAAGGCTTATCGGTTCTTTGATGTACTTGGCAGAAAATGCAAGGCCAAACATTGCCTATGCCAGTGTTCCAACTGAGCCAATTCAACATCAACCTAGGTCCGACACACTGGAAAATTGCCAAGAGGATTCTGCAATACCTGTAGAACACAAAGGACTATGCTATGCTACTGTCAAGATGCATGATTCAAGGTTGAATCCTACAATGATGCAAGTTGGGCATCCCTGAAGGACGATAGTAAAAGCGTCTCAGGAGGATGCACCATAGCAGCCGATGCAGCTATTATTTGGATCAGCAGAAAGTAGACCATAACTGCCCAATCATCTTGTGAGGCAGAATATGTAGCTACAACCAAAATGGCTAATGATCTAACATGGATCAAACACTTCTTAGATGGACTAGGAGAAAACACCAATGTGTCACTGATCCTACACATGGACAACACATCTGACGAAGGATCCAATGTTTCATTCCAAAACGAAACACATTACTATAAGATATCATTTGATTAGAGATCTAGTTCAGAGAAATGAGCTGAAGACCATTTTTGTTCCAACCAAGTGGATGGTGGCTGACATATTCAAAAAACCCTTGAACAAGACTATGTTTGAAAGGCAAAGGATGAGCTTGAAAATTAGAAAAATACCCGCTTTAAGATAGAGCTAAAGAAGCCTTAAGTTTCTATTTTAAAGTTTTAGTATTTTTCCTTGCATTTTGAGACTACTGCATGTTTTGAACTAGATTCTACACAGTTTGCATATTTGAACTGTTTGTTGCACAGTTCGCATAATCCTGAAAAATCTGACACTTAGCTTATTTTCTTCTTAGCATTAGTTTTGTGAAGACTTTTGCACTCTTCACATTTTTTGCGACTCAGCCGAAGTGACCGACATATCGGAACATGCGGACACATCGAGCAGTCACCAAAACTTGAACAAGAAGTGAGGATCAACACACATTATCAAACAAGGCTGAACTATAGGGACCTCAGCTCGACAAGCATGAAATCTTCATGCTCAGTCGTAAAGTGACGTACAGGAGAGAGACATGGTTAACCGATGTTTAGCTTAAACCTCTCTTATAACAATTAGTAAATTAATCTTGTAATCCCACCTGCCATGATAAATGTATTGGATCATCGTAAGAAGAAAAGAGTGAGATGTAACGAGTAGTAGCTAGCTACAAGATACATAGAATTAGCAGTAGCTGGTCTTATTCGTGAGAGAGCACACCTCTCTTGTGTCGATGCGTTGATTTGGGAAACAAACAACGCTCAAAAGAATTATGGTTGTATACTTGAATATAGACAAGTTGTAGCGCTCTACTCTATCATATGCAATCTCTAAATGTTTGATGATGCTTGCTTGTTAGTAGTAGATATATTTTTGCTATCATTAGACATTATCTACTATTCATAAATCAACATCAGATAAGTAGTAGCTATCCGTAGTTCGGAGGATGTCTGATCGTGGAATGAAGCAGTAGCTTCAACCAGATAGGTCAGCTCCATCTGAGCTTTGCATTAGTGAATTGCGATTGCTTGAATTCTCCTACACAACGAACATTCGATAATCTAATATCACAACAGTGGTATCAGAGCGAGGTCATTGGGTTCACATCATCGTGTAGTTGTGAATGTCATCATAAGATATCGTCATCATCTATGGTCCCTATGAGAGAGTTGGGGTGGCCATATCAGCATCATCCTCAATTTTCGAATAGGACCCATTGTCAATGATCAGTCCTATGCTACAGAGCATCTATTAAATTAGCAAAACCACACATCTTTGATCTTCATAGGAGACTGAAGAACAAAGAGTCACTGACTTCTCTCTATATGGAAATGACATCTCCCCCTGATTTGATGGAATGTAGGACAATGAAAGATAAAGTCCTCCTTGGTCACTTTCTTTCCCAGAACAGAGCTGACAAATGCATTTTCATTTTTTCAATCCCATGAGATGCCAGATTTGGAGATATGGATGATTTTTACTAATGTTGTCAATGTTGGCAGGACCATTTTGGATTAGTAGTTTGATTGGCCCATTGAACCTTATTTGATTAGATGTCCAAAATTCCAATAAGCTAATTGAATTTTCTCTTTTTGATCAGAATTAAAAAAAAAAAAAAATCTTTCCCTCACAAAAAATGAAAACGAGAGTAGGAAGAATGAAATATATTAATCAACAGTTTCTCTGATAAGTCTTATTTTAGTTCAAAATGTACGTTTTTATGCTTGGTTAGGGTTGCCTTTTGAAGTTCGTGAAGCTTGAGTGGCACACTTACATTTATGTTTCTTTATATGATTTGCCACTGCTCGGCCTCAATGTAGTGAAAAAGAATCTCGATATGTCGTATCGATATCTCAACTCTGGTTTATTTTAAGTTAGGTTATGTCTTTATGTCGATATAACGAAGATTTGGAATAACGAAGATTGTTACATGAAATATGATACGCGCCGTATCGAAATCCTAAATGCAAAATAGCCTAAGTCATGCATTTTTTAGTCAATTTTTTTGCAGAAAGTAATATGTTGTTGATCATTTTTTATGATTTGTTAGGTTTAAAAGCTGGGAGGAAGTCATAAGAAACTATCCTATTTCAAGCTCCCATGCTGCCATTTTAGAGTTTTTCTTGTCATTCAAAAATTTCAAGGTGATAATTGATTTTGTTTTCTTTTTTTTTTTAGTTGGTAGTCTGTTTTAGTACTAAAGTGATGATTTATGCTTTTTACATCCAAAGCGGGTGAACAGTGTGGATGCAATTGATTGTCCGCCAATTTTTTCAATGCATATTGAGAGGGCCAAACAAGAGCGCATGAGAATCGTGATTTGTAGTTACATGTCTGTCCAGTCTGTTCTTGATATTTATTGGTTGTGAAGTCTGTTGTCTGATTGTATGGCAGTTAGTTCCACCTAATAATGCATTAGACACTATGGCTTCATTGAATGGACGAGCATTGACGTGGAAGAAAGCTCCAAAACAATGTTCCGTGTATCTGTGTTCATCAGAAGAGTCTTAAACCCTGCCAATCACTAAAAAAAAACCTTCATGAATAATGATCCCACAATAAACCTTGTGTACTATAAAGTCTATGTTGGAGATGCACAAGAGATGATATCTATTCTGCCACAAAAGGATTACAACCTTGCCATTGCTGATATTCCTTATGAATTTCGATTGCCAAATTCTATTAATGATGAAAAAGCATTTACATTAAAACATATATCAAAGATGGTTGCAGATTTCAAGGTACTGACGATGGCTCATTTACAACATCAGTGCTTGCATCTTGAAAGGAGCACACCCATGGAGCTGAAAACATGATGTGGTGAGTTTTACATAATAAAGTTTTGGGAACATAAAATAAACATATTTGCTTACAAATATATTTTTTCGAACAAAGGAATATATTTGCGAACAAAAGAATATATTTGCTTATAAATATATTTTTTGCAGGCACAAAACAAATATAAGCTATGCACCAAGGTCGAGGCTCTTGAGTTCATTTGAAATGATTAGCATTTGTTACTTTGATGGTCTAGAAAAGAAGCGTGTAAAGGCTCATTTCAATGAAGATTGCAACAATGTCGTGACAACACGCAAGTTGAGGCACATTGAGGGGGCACATTGAGAGATCTCACGCTCTTGTCAACCCTTACCAAAAGCCTCAACTCCTAATAAATAAACTGATTACCTTATTTTCAAACCAGGATGAATGGCTACTGAATCTATTTGTTGGAACCAATATTAGAAATTGTCGTTATGTTTTTTACATTGATTTATTTTTCAAATATTATTGTGAATATGGGCGATAAAATGCATTGGTTTATGTAGGTACTACGACATTATGTGCTGTAAAATCCCGAAGAAATTGCGTAGTCCTGGAACTTGATGAAACCCAAGTGCGATATATTGAAATGCACGTGGCAGCCCTGCATGAGCTTCCAGCAGGAGGTTGGTTGTCAGGCTCTTGCTTTGAATGATAAGTGTCAAAGCACATCTTTGGAGCCCATGCCTCTGATTCATCATGAGAAAGCTGAATTGGGAGGTTTAGCCGACAAAAATATGTTAGATGAAGAGGCAAATCGTTCAAATGAAGTTATTGCATCCCAAGAGGATAAAACGACCGAAAAAGATGACCAAGTTTTAGATATTTAGAATATTTTATTTGATACAGTTCAAGGCCTTTTGAATATTTGTATTGAACAAATATTATTCAATATAACAATTGCTTTGTATCGATTATTGTGTGAATAAGTGCGAGTTTTATGAAATCACCATTAAGATAATCTTGTTATAGTAAAAAAATTTCTTTATAGTAATCATTAATATGGTCATTCATAGTAGCATTACAATAAAATTCGAATACACTACAATGTAAATTTTTTTCTTACATATTTAAAAACTTCATTGTGTCCTACACATATTTTATATTAGAATTTTACTACCAAATGATGTAAATGATATTATGTTTTCATTTATATCAAACAGTAGCAGTTTAATATTTTTGATGACATGATAAAACTTATTCATTTAAACATGAATTTGTTTTTAGTATTTTTCTAAAACATTGAAGTCTTTTAAAAGTGCAGAATATAGACTAATTTTAGAATTGAATTAATCCTGTTTGAATGATCTAACAAAATTTTTTAACACTTTTTAATTTTCTGAAATATGTTATTATAAAAAATATTTTATCTGCTAAACCTTATATAAGTTTTAGCAACTTTACTTTTGAAAATATGTGATTTTTAAAAATGGTGAGAATAACTATGTGTTTTAAAAAATAGCTTGCACAGAAAACATGATTTTTTTGTTTGATGCATTTTTTTCACTATTATTCGATATTTCTTAAGGAAAACCTCACAATATTACCCACTCAACTCACAACGGTGTTTTATGGTGAGCTCTATGTGTTAAAAATTCACAATTCTAGCTTGACTAGTTTTGGTCATATGACTTGTAAATAGTTAGATGGTCATGATGTGGCTTGTCACACGTGCAAATAGCATAGGATTCCATTCATAAGGATGTTCTCAAGTAGACCTAAGTATTAGAACCTTTGGAATGAGTCCAAATTATGCTTAGATACAAGGGAGAAAAAATAGGAGCTATTTTTGGTAGTTTTTGCATTGTTGAGGGATCTCCAAGATTCCAACCCTAACTTGATAGGGATGAAAGATCCACCAGAATTAGCATTAGGGATAGGTTTAGGGCTACTCATACCTGCCCAAAACCGTGATGGATCATGTATGTATAGGTGATGATATCTCACCAAAATCAATCAAGCGATTTCATGTTTTTTCTCTCATAATGATGCAATTGCTCTCTATGTTCATAATTGTTTGAGTACTTGTGATTACTAATGATTATAGGATTGAATGTAGGTCTGGTGTACAGTACTCAGACTGTGGGAGGCTGTACTTTCACACGTGTGAAGCCTTCTTCAAGGATTTGGGCCATTTAGTGAGGTTCAAGCATAGATTTTTGATGGATTTTGATGGTTCAACTTGTGCTAATCTTATTAAATCATAATCTATTGTTTCCCTCATCATTTCAAGTGTTTTAGGATCCTTATTTGCTGTAATTTTTACATGGTATCAGAGCAAGAAGGCTGAGATGAGCTAAATCCTTGGTTTTCATTCAATTTGATCACAATTTTTGATCTAAATCTTGTGTAGATTTGATCTTAGCATCTAGTATTGATTCTAGAACTCAAAGTGAGTCAAATACATTGGAGATTGGTGGTGTGACTTCATTTGCAGGTGTTTAGGTGTCTAAAACCAGAGGCAAAGTTGAATTCAATTCACATTACCAAGATAGCAAGTTTTGCTTGCTCCAAGCATTGATTTCTAAGCAAGTTTTGGAGGTGATTTCATAGAGGAGGCTTTCTAGCATTCAAGGAGAGGGAAGATCAGAGTTTTGGGGACTCTTCAAGGCTGTTCTAAGGTGTAGTAGACACCTCCTAAAGTGATTTAGGTTCAGTCCAACCATTGCTTGAATTATGCACCAAATTAGATCAATTTTTCATCAATTTTGATCATTTTTTGCTTGTGATTGGATAGTAGATTGTGTTGCATCCTCATTAAGTTCCATTTAGATCTTTTACAAGTGATTTTGGAAGTATATTAGGTTGCTGAAATTCACTCTTGATCAGATCATTTGGAAGCTTTAATGTTCTTTATAGAAAGAGGGGCAATTCTACTAGTATTGTCTACTTCAATCAAGCAAGTGCATTGTTTCTAGTATTCTATGATTTGATTTTGTTAGAGATCATTCTTAGATCTTTATAGGAAGTCTATTACTGATCTTTTCAGGTCCCTAAGAAGTGGGATAAGGTAGAACTTCAATCAAATCAATAGAAGTAACCTTCATTTGTGTCAAGTCCTTGATTAGGAGACTAGATATCATCTATAAATGCATATCTTTTGGATACTAATGAAAGGCTCAACAAAACTAACTATTCCATATGGAAAGTTAGAATGGAATCCATCATGATCATGAAAGATCTGATGGAAATTGTAAATGGTAATGAGGGTGAACCTATTCATCCTCAAGAAAAAGCCAAATACATCAAGAGGTGCAATGTTGCACTACATTGCATAAAAATGAATGTTGCAAGTGAACTCTTAAGAGAGGTAGGAGATTGCACTTCAGCTCAAGATGCTTGGGAGACTTTGCAAAAGGTCTATGAATCCAAGAACCAAACTAGAATGTTAGCTTTGAAGAATCAAATCTATAGAAGCTATCAAAAGAAAGGAGAGAGTGCACATACTTTTGTTCTAAGAGTAAAGGAATTGAACAAAGAGCTAGCCTTTATAGGTGGCCCTATCAAGGATGAAGAGCTTGTTCAACTCATATTGAATGGACTAAGCTTTGAATTTGACAATTTGGTTCAAGGATATGCAATTATGGGTAAGCTACCCATACTTGAAGAACTCCAAGGCACACTCATGGCCGAGGAATCAAGAAGGAGCCAAATGCAAGAGAGGATGGATAGGCTTTCCATCCAAGGTGGAGATGACCAAGCTCTCTTCACCAAAGGCAAAGGCAAGTCCAAAGGCAAAGGATCAACGTTCAAGAAGTCTACAAAGCTTGAGGATCAAGAAGGACCCTCAAAGGCATCTCCATCAACCACCAAAGTCAAGAAGGACAAATCAAAGGTGAAGTGCTACTATTGTAGCAAGATGGGGCATTATGCCTCGGAATGCTTCAAGAGGAAGCAAGATCAAAGCCAAGCCAACATGAGCAAAGAGGAGGAGGAGGAGAGTTCACATGAGGACTCTCTCATGATGTCCATATTTTCTTCAACAAGCTTCAAAGGAGAAGATCCTTGGTGGATTGACTCGGGTGCTAGTTCACAAATGACTAGTAAAAGGGAGTTTTTCTCTTCTCTCTTATCTTATGATGGACCTATAAAGTCTATCTATATAGCAAATGATGAAGCTTGTAAGATTGAAGGAGTTGGTAGCATTCCCCTTTGCTTAGGATCTTCCAAAAAGATCAACATAGAAGGTGTTTTGTACATTCCTACAATAACAAAGAATATACTAAGTGTTGGCCAAATGGTAGACAATGGTTTCAATGTTGACTTTGCTTCAAATGAATGTTTCATCAAGAAGAAGAGTAAGATAGTGGCTAAGGGCACTAGACTTGGCAAACTTTATAAGCTGGATGCATTTGTGGATACAAATGTTGTCATGTTGGCCGAGAAGAGCAAGATATCTACCTTTACTTTATGTCACAAAAGACTTGGACATGTCAACTCGGGTTCCATGGAGGCTATGATCAAGGAGGAGTATGCTTTAGGCCTACCAAGGTCTATTGGGAAGGAAGACAAGGTTTGTGAAGCTTGTGCCTTATCCAAGGCACATAAGAAGGTGTTTCCTAACTCCATCACAAAGTCATCTCATCCTCTTGAACTCATACACTCAGATGTGCACATTGCTAGCACCAAATCTAATGGAGGTTCATCCATGTTTTTAACCTTCATTGATGACTACTCAAGATATTGTTGGGTGTTCTTACTTTCTTTCAAGTCTCAAGTATTTGATACTTTTGTAAAGTTCAAGTTGTTTGTGGAAAAGCATCATAATCATAGCATCAAGATTTTTAGAAGTGACAATGGTGGAGAATTCATCTCCAATGAGTTCAAGGCCTTTTGTGAGGAGGAAGGGATCAAGAAAGAGACTTCTTGTCCTTACACTCCTCAACAAAATGGAGTTGCTGAAAGAAGGAATAGAACATTATGTGAATGTTCTAAGGCTTTAATATTAGATGCTTGTTTGCCCAAATCCTTTTGGGGTGAGTCTCTTGTATGTGCAAACTACTTGATGAATAGGGTGTCTTGCAAAGCAATTGAAGACAAAACTCCTTATGAGATGTTGTATGGAAAAAAACCCAATCTTAATCACTTGAAAGTTTTTGGGTGTATATGTTATGTGCATGTGCCATTGGAAACAAGAACCAAGGAGGATCCATCTTCCACAAGAGGGATCATGCTTGGATATGCAAGCTCAAGCAAGGGCTACAAAGTCTATCTCTCATCCTTGAACAAATTTGTTGTTTCAAGGGATGTCATCTGTGATGAACATCATATGCATATGCTTGAAGAAGGCTCAAGTGCTCCAACAATCAAGAAGAAGATGGCCGAGGAGCAAGATCTTGGTTTTGAGGAGGAGCTCATGGAGGAGCAAGCACCAAACCTACCTATCACACCAAGGAGATCTTCAAGGGCAAAATTGGAGCCATCAAGGCTCACATATCAAGGCAAAGGACAGCAAGTTGAGGGTATCTCATCCACTTCTTATGCTTTATCTAGTTTTGAAGAACCATCTAATGTTGAAGATGCATTGAACTCCAAAGAATGGTATAAAGCTATGCTGGATGAGTATGATGCCTTGATTGAGAATGAAACTTGGTTGCTTGTTGAGAGACCTCAAAGGAATGTAATAGGATGCAAGTGGGTCTTCAAGCTTAAGTTGAATGCAAATGGGAGTGTTAACAAACATAAAGCAAGATTAGTTGCAAAAGGTTATGCTCAAGAGAGAGGGATAGACTATGAGGAAACTTTTGCACCCGTGGCCAAGATGGTCACAATAAGGCTAATCATTGGACTTGCATCACATTTTGGATGGATTCTACTTCAAATGGATGTCTCTAATGCTTTCTTGAATGGTTTTTTGGAAGAGGATATCTATATGGAGCAGCCACAAGGGTTCATCAAGCATGGAATGGAGAACAAAGTATGCCATCTCCAAAGAAGCATCTATGGCTTGAAGCAAGCCTCGAGATCTTGGAATTCAAGATTACATTGCTATCTTATTTCACTTTCTTTTGTTCAAAGTGAATATAATCCCACTCTTTACATTAAGTTTGATGATGTTGGTATTGTACTTTTACTCATTTATGTAGATGACATCATCATTAGTGGAAATAGTGTTGATGGTATTGAAAAAATCAAGATAGATCTATCCTTAGAATTCAAGATGGTAGATCTAGGGTGTCTTCACTTCATCTTAGGCATAGAAGTACTTAGAGGGTCTGATTTTACCTTTATAAGTCAAGTAAACTATGCTCAAAGTCTTTTGAAGAAGTTTAAGATGGAAGTATGCAAAAGTGTTGACACACCAATGGAGCAAGATGTAAAAGTGCCAAATGAAGATGATGAAAGATCCTTCATGGACATCACTTTTTTTAGGCAACTTATAGATTCCTTAATGTGGATCACTATAACTAGACCAGATCTTAGCTTTAGTGTATGTAGGTTGAGCCAATCCATGCAAAAGCCATTGAATATCCATTGGAAAAAGGCTAAGAGGATTCTAAGATACATCTCGGGTACATTGGATTTTGGGATTCTATATAGAGGAGATGTGATTATGCATTTAGTGATTCAGATTTTGCAGGGAACAAGAGGGATAGGAAATCAACAAGTGCCTATTCAACTTTCATAGGAGAAGGTGTGGTTTCACGGCTTTCAAAAAAGCAGGAAACTATATCTCTATCTTAAACCGAGGCCGAGTACAAAGCTTTGACAAACCACTACAAAGGAGGTACTTTGGATCAAGTGATTATTGGTGGAGCTAAAGATCATGGATTCAGAGGAGGCACCAATCATCTACAATGACAATATATCAGCCCAACACCTTGCATCTAACCCAATCTTCCATGCAAGATCTAAGCACATTGAGATATGCCATCACTTTGTGAGAGAAATGGTGCAAGCCAAGGAGATTGCTTTGGAGCATGTTCCAAGCACTGAATGTGTAGCTGATCTACTTACTAAACCACTTCAAAAGACACCTTTTATGAAGTTCAGATCATCACTTGGAGTGATTAGTAAAGCAATGATTGAACCAAGCTAGATAGTGAAGAGGAGTGTTAAAAATTCAAAATTCTAGATTGACTAGTTTTGGTCATATGACTTGTAAATAGTTAGATGGTCATGATGTGGCTTGTCACACGTGCCAAATAGCATAGTATTCCATTCATAAGGATGTTCTCAAGTAGACCTAAGTATTAGAACCTTTGGAATGAGTCCAAATTATGCTCAGATACAAGGGAAAAAAAATAGGAGCTATTTTTGGTAATTTTTGCATTGTTGAGGGATCTCCAAGATTCCAACCCTAACTTGGTAGGGATGAAAGATCCACCAAAATTAGCATTAGGGATAGGTTCAGGGCTACTCATACCTGCCCAAAACCGTGATGGATCATGTATATATAGGTGATGATATCTCACCAAAATCAATCAAGCAATTTCATGTTTTTTCTCTCATAATGATGCAATTGCTCTCTATGTTCATAATTGTTTGAGTACTTGTGATTACTAATGATTATAGGATTGAATGTAGGTCTGGTGTACAGTACTCAGACTGTGGGAGGCCGTACTTTCACACGTGTGAAGCCTTCTTCAAGGATTTGGGCCATTTAGTGAGGTTCAAGCATAGATTTTTGATGGATTTTGATGGTTCAACTTGTGCTAATCTTATGAAATCATAATCTATTGTTTCCCTCATCATTTCAAGTGTTTTAGGATCCTTATTTGCTGTAATTTTTACACTATGAAGGTTCTTATGATGGTTTGATAGCCATTTCATCATCTTAAGCGATTTTCTCCTTATTTTGTCGAATCGGGCCTGATCTTGTCAAGTATGATTGGCACTGTCAATTGATAACTGTCTTTTGATGATGTCCTGCTACCTCTTGGCTCTACTTGATGGCTCATGGATGCTGCTTCCTGTTTAGATCTGATTTGTAATGCTCGCTTGTAGTAATGTAAGATTTTAGGTTATGTATTACCCACAAGTCAACATCCTGCTTCGTCTGCATTATTGAGGTGGCCAATACTTACGTAATCAGCTACCATTGATGGGTGTATCGAATGGAGTCCCATCTAGTTGTTGAAGTGTCACGACTCTATGGTTGAAAATTTTCTTGATGTCGTACGCTCCTTCACCTGTGAACTTCAATTTTCCCTTGATCACTTTAGTTTTGTGCATGAGAACCAGATCTCCAGCTCAAAGACCTTTCTTGTGCAATCGACGATCATGCCATGCCTTGTAACGTGCTTTCTCAGTAGCAAGTGCATGCACTACTAATAGACGTCTCACAAAGTTTATGTAGTACTTCATGGCGCAATTGTAGAGATTTGAAGTCATCAAGACGTTGTGTGGTGGCAACCCACAATGATGGTACCAAAAACTCTACTGGCATTACAACATCCTGACCCATTTGGAATGGTGTTTGATCAGTGCTACCCTTGTATGCCATCGTGAATGCCCACAGAGCAGCATGTAATATATGCTCTCTAATCAGATTTGCTAGTTTCAACTATTGGATGATTTCGCTTGCCCATTACCACAAGGATAATAGGGTGTACTAAACCGATGGATTATGAAAAACTCTTCCAGTAAGACCTTGATGATCTCATTGACAAAATGGCTTTCACGATCGTTGACTATCTCCGGGCATCCGAAGCACACAATGATATTTTCATACAAACACTTGGCAGTAGTCCTGGCATCAGCCACTCATGTGGCCTTGGCTTCTATCCATTTAGTAAGATAATCTATAGCCACGATGATGTATCGGGCTTGGGTGCTCCTAGCTATTGGGTGGATAGACCAATATAGTCCAATCCCCAGTTCTCGAATGGTGCCTGGGCCATGATCGGATGTAACAAGTCAAAGTTGGTGTAGCTCATTGAGTGACACATCGCATTTTTTCAAGTATTCTTCCATATCCTTGTGAATCATTGGCCACTAGCATCCGGACTGTAGGATCTTGCAAATTGTAACGTCTATTGCAAAATTAACCGCCGCCCATGTCTTCATGTGAGAGTGAAAGAATCTGGGTGGTTTCATGGGAAATAATACACCTTTGGAGGACGTCATTGGGTCCTCTTCGATATAACTGGCCGAGAATCAACTAATAAGGTCGAGCTCCCAACACTAGCTTCCGTTGTTCCACCTTAGGTAATGACTTGGCTGGTTGGTCCGACATTAAATATTCAATAATATTTGCGGCCCAAATATGGTATAGTGTCGACATAGAATAAGGCAGCATCTGGTAATTGATCATCAGGTTGGGTTGTGATCTCCTTTGCTTTGATTTATGATACATGATTTGCCATTTAATGTTGTTTTTCCTTGCATACCATGATCCTGAAATCAAACTCTAACAACATGATTAACCACCTAGTGATTCTTTTGGTGTTGTAGGTCTTGTTCACTAGATACAACAAGGGTTGATGGTCCATATAAATGCAAAGTGGGTGGCCATCAAATAATGTTTAAATTTCTTGATCGCAAAAATCATTGTTAGTGCCTCCTGTTCCATTGTTGAGTAGTTTATCTTTGCTTCGTTGAGCTGTTGACTAGCAAAACAGATTGGAAAATATTTTTTTGTGCTCTCTTGGCTAGGTCCAGATGGCTGAAATAGCATACTTTGATGCGTCCGTATGCACATGAAATTCAATAGTCCAATTGGGTGATCGTAAGATTGAAGTTGAGATCTATGCTTCCTTGAGCTTCTGGAAAGCTTGTAGGGCTTCCTCCGTCCAATGTGGATCTATGGTGAGTTTGTAAATCGGCCTTGCTAACTCCGAAAAGTATAAAATGAAGACCCGATAATAGTTAGCATGACCCATGAATATATACACTTCACGAATCGTCCCTAGTGGTGATAGATCTACGATGACTCGTATCTTGGAGAGATTAATGGCGATTATGTGTCTTGATACAATGTGGCCTAAAATCAGCCGAGTGTCACCCAAAATTAACACTTTTCTAGGTTCAAAGAGATTTGGTACTTGTGACATTGAATTAGCACTTTCTCCAGTTGAGACAGGTGCTCGCTATTAGGTCCATGCACACACAGATCATCCAGGAAAATTTCCAAAAACTTCTATAGGTAATATTTGAATGCCATTTGCATAACTCTTTGAAAAGTTCTAGAGGCATTACAAAGTTTGAACAACATTACCTTATAGGCATAAGTTATCCATTCAATAGCAAATGCGGCTTTATGTTGATCTTAAGACACGGACATGATTGTAGTCGTTGAAACCGTCCAGAAAACTGTAAGCGAGTCTGCTCCAGCTATGTGATCTAAAACACTTTCTATGAAAGGTAGAGAAAAGTGATCCTTCCTTTTTACAACATGTAAGACCTTCAAATTTACACAAATCTACATCTTGACATTCTGTCTAAGATCTTCTTCTTGCCCTTTCTATCTTGGAGTTGTTATTCTGGGAAACTGGTTGGATATTCGTCTCGAGGTTACGATATCTTCACCACTATAGTTATGGCTTCTTCTGGTAGGTCATTCCATCGGATCATTTGATTGTAGCGCTACTTCAATTGATTTTTCTTCACTGTAGGTGCCTTGGGAGGTTCCACCTAGAAACTCTAGCTAAGGGAGTTTCTAAGGAGGTTGAGCTGGTATTTTCCGTGTGCCATAGCGTGTAGGATCCATGTGTCGTAGGATCTGTTCATCGGTTAGTTCAGCTTCTTCATTGTAAGAAAGTGCATGCTACCATGGTCAGTAATGGAACATATGAAAATGCTAGGGGATCGAGTGTAATTTAACCCTAATGGCGCATAGCCAGTGCAGACCTGGGATGTGTTGTTACGTTTCCCTAGTAGATAGGACGATGACTGTGATTTCATGGACCTAATTGATCCTAACTTGAGTAGGACCCTGTTAGGTAGGATGTTGCAGTAGCCATATACAAGGCCCTTAAAAGGTTTGAAATTAGGTGTATGTATATATGTATATAGATACATACTTGTAGGACACGTTAAGACTCAAGACCCACTTATTTTAAACAACGTGGGATGTGCCACCGATATCCGCGGGCAACCTGGAAAAGAGCATTTTCTGCTTCTTTTGATCAAAGTGGTACGGCATACGTACCGTAAGTGCCGTACAGGTGTCATACCTTTTCAGTGCCACAACACCCACGGCACCTACATCACTTTTTTTTTTAAATTAAAAAAAACCATAAAATGGCCCTATTAAAGTCAAAAAATTAAAAAATATATATATATGTGCAGTAGCACAGCACATGTGCCGTGGTACGGCACTTGCCACTGCACTCAGACCCCACGGCACCTGTGCCGTGGGAACTTTGCTTCTGACGCACCAGCAACTCTCGGCTATTCGATAGGCTTTGACTGATACATTTCTCAGCTGTAGCCTGTCCATAATATTGGGCTACTTTGCTTCGAGAAGATTTAAATGTTTGAGCTGGAGTAAGCTAAAAACAAGATAGCTCGCACATCCTGAGAACGTTTGCTTGAATATCGCTCAGATTGCACATTTCTAGTTCAGAAAGTGTTTATGGCGTCTGCGGTGGTAAGCTTCCCTCTGAACAAGGGAAAATCTATTCCTGCCATTGGGTTGGGCTCAGTCCTGCTGGACGGTGATCAATCTCAAGTTGTTAATGCTGTTTTGCATGCCATCAAGGTCAGATTCTTGACATAACATCCAATACTTGCTCCATAATCTACGAGCTCCATCTGATTTCGGCTCGTTTGTTCCTTGTAATATTTTCTCCGCAGTAGTTAAGCACACTCTCGTAGGATCGTGTGGTAGTGCATCTTGTTGGCAGCTAAGACGAATATTACCATTGTTTGGGCCCAGTCTTGCCAAACTGATTGCTATCAGTCTCTATCACATTATGTTCACTGTAGGAAATTGATATGAGTTCAGTGTGGATGATTTGAACTTCAGGTGTACATCTTTTAAACTATTCAAATAAAGTATTGGTGTTTCTAAACAGATACCACGAACAAAGAGCTCACATTGGTTGCTTGCTTCAGCAACTTTGGCTTGTTCTGTATCAGAGATGATTGCCATCTCTTCTTCGTGTTTGTTGTTTTAAGTTTGTCAGCATATTGGGCATGAAGAGAACAAGAGGACCAGGGCTGGTTTCAGACATTTCTTCTATGCACGAGTTCTGACTAGAAGCAAAGAGAGGTCTGCGCAGGATCAGGATTCATTCCGCTCTGCCTTCTGAATGATTCGCTCAAGGACACGGTCTATTTCTCAACAATGCATCATGAATGCACTGAGATCACTGTCAGGGCTCATGGCTCTGATACCATATCACGTTTCAGAGATCAACGTCGCAGCAGGAGAGGGAGAGATAGATGTGTAACTACATCTACATTAACTGATTATGAGAGAAGGGCGAACTGCCCATACATAGAGACAATGAGGAGGCGACAAACGCGTCCTTCCGGGACCCAAGGCTCTTTGTTGTTAACTAGTTATTATGTGTAGGTGTGAAAGCATACATTACCATCCTTAACACGAACCTCATGTCATCCTCTGAAGGTGTTTGCAGGTGGGTTACAGGCATTTCGATACAGCGACCTTATATGGGACTGAAGGTGCTCTAGGCGAAGCCCTAGCCGAAGCGTTCAAGAATGGACTAGTGAGAAGAGAGGAGGTGTTTATCACCTCGAAATTGTGGAGTTCGGATCATGAGCCTGAAGATGTGTTATCAGCAGTGAAGAAGAGTCTCAGGTATTACATTCTCTTCATAACTTCATTCCTTGTGGATACATGCTTTTCAAATATTGCCATGTGCAATCGCATGCATTAAAGAATCATATGGATCGCCAGTGGCGGTCTGTTACTTGCCTAAAGACAGCAAGCAAAAGTTTTTCATATCTTACTTTCTTTGAAGAATTATGCATGTCTTTGGATTGCGGAGTAAACTCCAGGAGATTCCAAGTGTGATGTCCTTTATGCTGGAAACCCAGAGCCTTTGCGACATAGTGGAGGGATGATGGCGGTTTAAACCAAACATTTTCCCCAGATCTTTAGATGTCCATAACTGGCATTGGGTTTGTCTTGTAACAACAATATAACATGCATAAAATGGAGAGCAAATATGGTGTCTATTGTGACACTCGATATTACTGTCAACATCAAGTAACTAATGAAAAATCAAGTTTGCCAATCTGGCATCTGAAGTCGTTCTATAGATTTCACGTATAAAAACAATAAAGGATTATCACGCATGTTTTTGCAGTCTTTTGCAGATAGACTACATTGACCTCTACTTGATCCACTGGCCTTTGAGGTTCAAAAAGGGTTCGGCAATGCCCCCAAAAGAAGATGAGTACCTTCCTGTTGACATCAAGGCAACTTGGCAGGCACTGGAAAAGTGTGTCGAAGAAGGATTAATCCATGCCATCGGTGTCAGTAACTTCACTGTAGAAAAATTGACAAGCTTGCTTGACCATGCTAAGATTGTTCCATCTGTTAATCAGGTATGTCAGGACACTATGAAGTATCTTCAAAGTGGTTGAATTTACTCCTTTGCAAGTTTCTGTGATTGCTGGAATAAAAATCGCTACTCTGTTTCTCAAATAGTGTAAGATGTTTGTCTGTAAATTTTGCCATTAAATTTTGCATCTAGATTTAGATTGGAGGGTGTTGATAAAAATTCTGGTCAAACCATTTGCTAAAAGCGGTGGCAGCTCTCCTCAAATGCAACTCAACTTGGAAGGAGATGTCATCAACGCTTGTCTTTCTTCGTGACTTTTAAGCTCTGGTATATTTTCATCCAGCATAAGAATATCATCACACTGATATAATTGATTTGATGAGTTTCTTATCTATTCTAATGCAGGTTGAGAGGCATCCTGTGTGGCAACAAAAGAAACTGAAACCATTTTGTGATGCCAAGGGCATCCATGTCAGTGGATGGTCACCTATTGGCGCTCCAGGAGCTATTTATGGTACACAAATTGTCGTAAGTAATCCTGTTATTCAAAGCATCGCAGATAAGCATGGCAAGACAGCAGCTCAGGTGGGTATTCAGGGATCATCGCTCTATTTGAGAGGGCCTCTCTTACATTCTGAGCTACACAAATGAAATCTAGTGTTTGGGTTGCAAATTAGTCTGTTGTTTGTTCAAATGTCAGATTAAGTAATGCTATTGTGAACAGTGCAGCCTTGCAATATGCTTTCAGGTGGCATTGCGCTGGGGAGTGCAGACTGGAGCTAGCGTGCTGCCCAAAAGCTTCAATTCAAAACGAATAGCAGAAAACTTTGATATATTCAGCTGGGAGCTATCCGACGACGACATCACCCAATTAAGTAAAATTGAGCAACACCGAGCTTTCCCTGTGAAGGAATTTTGCAGTCCCAAGGGGCCTTATAAGAACATTGAAGAACTGTGGGATGGAGACATCTAGGGAGGGGCATGCCATGCCTGCAGCCTTTATATTTAGGTCTGTTGGTGAAGATTGTACTACAGGACAATCGTTTGAGCTCCCAAATATTAATTTTTGCTCATTTTGATCCCTTTGCTACATATTTGGACCTGATTGAAGGCTTCGTTGATCCGTGAAGAATGTCTAGAGACTGTCCTTAATGACACTCTGAGGGCATGCAAAATCTAGGATGCGGTTATGAATTATGCCCCTTTTGCAAGTTTTTTCAATCTTTCTTTCTTGCATGTGTGGACTATGCCGCTTAGGGTGACATGATAGGCCTCTAGTTGACCTTGGCTCCCTCTGTATTGTGCTTTACAAGGATCAATTTTGTTCTCTGTAGCCAAAATTATTGCCATCAAAAGTTTTGGCAATTTTCAGTTAGAAACCCAAAAAGTTCTAAGATGTTTTGATTGCATTTCATAGAATTAGATGGTAGTAATTGGTTGAATGACCTTGTTTTGCATTACTTAGAATATTTGGAGGCCTGCAGAATTGACTTACAATAGTTTGACCAGCAATGATTCGTGCTTGAATACTTTTTCGTATCATAACAATCAAAATTTGCAACGTAGGCCCTCTGTATGATTGATTCACGTGAATAGTTGTATTATGATTATTGCATGTCATGCATGCCAATTTTAATGCTGAATTAGTAATGAATGGTGATGGAACAGTGTATTGAAAATTGAAATTGAATTTTATTAGCTTCCAATCACTAATAGAAAAAATCGTCAAAATTTTAATTGATTTAATATCAAAAATTGTTTTTGTTTAAATTCATTATTGAGTATTTTCTAAAATTGACTTAAGATAATGAAATGGCTTTATTGAATTTTTCAAATTCAGTCTAGTGAAAAATCATAGTTATTTTTTAGTACTACTAAAGAGAGAGACACATCTATCGACTAATTAGGCAATTTATTATTTTTTAGGTAATCAATAATGATTGGATTTAGCACGTATAGATATAATTTTATGGTATGAGTTATTAAATAAATCTCCTTTTCAAGCTATTGATTTTGAGGTCGCATGCACTCTCATTCAAAGAGGGAGATGAAGTAGTAGCACTTTTTTGAGACAATATTTATAGTTATTTATATAATATGGTTTCTATGGCAAATGAAATGGAAATTTTGATATTCACAATATGATGTGTATTTTTTGTTTGTTATGCCCATTTTGGATTTCTTTGAAATGAATCTAAATAGTTGTGAGTTTGCTATAGTTCTTAGCTCCGTGGATTTAGATTAGGAGAGTAGGGAGCCCTTCTAGGAAACTTTTGTGAATTAATGCATAAGCCTCAAGCGATCAGAAGAGGTTTATGACAGGCCAAAAGACTCAAATTTGTTAGAATAGAGTCCTCTTGCAATCAAATTTGACAATTGAGGTACTAATCAACCAAAAGCTCAATTTTCAATTATTTGTTTACTTCATTCAATCCCTATAGCTCTTTGATTTTGCCCATAGCTTCTAGAAAACTCTAGCCTACCTCAAAGATTGTGCATGCAAAGTTTATAACGCGAAATCTTTTGAAATGGGTCAAATCCCTGAAAAGGAGTAACCATTTAGTATTGTGAATTTTGCCCAAGAACATGTTTTTTGGTGTAAAAATTCTCAAATTTCACAAAAAAATTCATTGCAAAAATATGCATTAAATGATTCAAAAAAATAGTATGCCATGTCCAAAAGAATTAGACTTTTCAATAAAAAGCAACAAATTGAAATCTTTTATCATGTAAACAAATCACATGAATATTTAGCATTTTTTTAAAGTCTATTTTAATTTTTTACAAATAACCAATAAAATAGGTTTTAAGCATTACATAGAAAGCCACAATTGTTACAAAAAATTGAAGCAGCAACGATTTCATATTCCAATATTTTTAAGGAATAGACATCAGGTCGTCTGATAAATCAGAAACCAATACTTGGGCATACACCAGGTTTTCTAACATTGGCTCAAAGACAATAAGTCTAACAATACCCACTTGAATACACACACAGACACACAGGCACACGCATCGCTGAATAAAAGTAAACACACACACACACACATCCCTGCCACCGTCGACCACCCATGAATTTTTGTTCATTAGCTAATAGTAGTCCAATTTGTTGGGAAGCCAAAATGTGACTTTCACATCGTCCATTTTAATCTATTTTGCCCTAGAGCATTTATTCTGGTGCAACACAAAATCCTAAGTAGTTGTTTCATTTTTATATATTTCAAAATTTTCTTTTTCTTTCGTATCACTGCATTAGTTTATAGAAGAAAACTTAATTGCCACAAACTTTCTTTAGGTTTGTGATTGCAGATAAATTATTGCTAGGAAGACATTCTTCTTATTTACATTGATTGTTGATTCACAACTTGCTCAGGTGTTGGAGGTTTCTTTATCATCAGTCACTACTATGATTTGCATTTCTGAATGCAAGAAATCATCATATATCATGAAGTGAGTCTAATCAACATACGCTTTGAACTTTGACATTGAATAGATTGAACTACACTTAACAGAAATAAGAGAGTTGTGTATAATATCAGTTTCAAGTGTAAACTTTATAATTGATATAGACTGTTTTTGTGTTTATCATACAGGTCATATATACATATGTATCTTCCAAATCATCGGCTGCCACCTAGATCGGCCTCTGTCAACGACGAGCACTTACAACTAGAAGAAGGCGATCCAACCTTCTCCCTCATTCAACCATCAGTTGACCATTTTCCTTAGATCCTATTTTGTAGGAAATATTCCTATATTCTAGGAGACTAGCACTTTGGATTTTAGCTCATCAACCGTCACTAGATCGAGACGAGAGAGAGAGAGAGAGAGAGAGAGAGAGAGAGAGAGAGAGAGAGAGAGAGAGAGAGAGAGAGAGAGAGAGAGAGAGAGAGAGACAGAGAGAGTTTTTTGCGAATTTTTTCCGAAGGACTTGAAAAATTAAATTTTCTTTCGAGTTGCGAAAAATTCTCTCTTTCACGAATTTTTTGCAAAAAAATCATTTTTTTTCGAGTCGCAACAAATTCTCTCTTTAGAGTCGCAAAAAATTCTCTCTTTGGAGTAAAATCTCTCTTTGGAGTCGCAAAAAATTCTCTCTTTTCTTGAAAAATTCTCTCTTTCTCTTTCTACGATGCGAAGGACTTGAAAAATTAGAGACTCAAAAATTCGAGTCCTTAGCAAAAAATCGAGTCTTGAATTTTTTGAGTGTCGAGTTTTTCCAAAGGACTCAAATTTTTGAGTCTCGAACTGTCAACTCAAATTTTTCTGAAAGGTTTGAAGGACCCTTTGTACTGTCACGTCGAATTTTTCAAAGGACTTGACTTTTTTTTAAGACTATAATTTTTCAATGACTTTATTTTTTGAAAAGACTTAAATTTTTTCAAAGACTCCAATATTTCTGAAGACTAGAATTTTTCTGGCTCAAAGTTTTCCGAAGGCTCGAATTTTTCCAAAGACTCGAGATCAGCCATTTTTCAAATCATCGGCCGCCACCTAGATTGGCCTCCGTCAAGGACGGGCACTTACAACTAGAAGAAGACGATCCAACCTTCTCTCTCATTCAGCCATCTTCCAAATCATCGGCCATCACTAGATTGGCCGCCATTGCCCCACCAACGACGGGCACTCACAGCTAGTATGTGTGTGTGTGTGTGTGTGTGCGTGTATACATATACATATACACATATATGTGAAAAATTGGCAAAAATCTAGCTTGGCAATTTTATGTTTTTTATGTTTGTGAGTACATTTCACATGTGTGAAATAGTTTATCATAGATTTAGGGATTTCATAAAGTTTCTATGCCAAGCTTCTTTGTGTAGAGTTGTGATAGGACCAAAAGTTGGCATAGATGGCAAATTGGCAAAATCCACATGTAATGCCTCTATTGAGCCAAAAGTGAGTCATGATGCAATCTCGAGATAGATAGGCACATGAATAGGATTTTGACACTTGTAATAAAGTAATTTGATGAGTGATAAAGTCAAAAGTTGGTTTTGACCAAGGGGTCCAATAAGATTAAGGAGGTTATGATTAAGGGTCCAATAGGATTAAGGAGGCTATGACTAGGGGTCTAATAGAATTGAAAAGAGGCTATGTTCAGGGGTCCAATAGAATTGAAGAGACCATGATTAGGGTCCAATAGCATGCAAGGAGGGATCTTCGCGAGTTCTATATGCACTTCTCCTTCAAATCATTATGTAAGTTGAGTTTTTGAGTCAAACTTTTGGTTGGTGAGATTTGCTTGTTTACTCTTCTCTCTCTACACGAGTTGGAATTAGTTCTATTCTCTCTCTACCCAAGGAGAGGAGCTTAATTCTACTTAGTTTTTTCAAGAAGCTTTTCCTTTCATGTGTATGAACTTTGGTCATCAACAATTGCATCCATTTGCCTCTATGCCTTGGTTTTTTATCTAGAACTTGGAAAGCAATCTAGAATCCATTGACAAGTGCACAATCTTGCTTAGGAGATCAATCACACACTTTAGGACATTCCCACACATGTGAAATTTCACATGGTATCAGAGCCTACCTTAGCTTTTGATGCTTGTACAATGCCATTAGAAAGCCCTCGACGAGAGCTTTTCAACGGCACCAAGATGACCTAGTTCCGAGCTATTGTTAAAGAGATATTCTCAGTCAAAGTTTTGGGCGGTAAAACAGTCAATGGTCAGCCTAATATCCAATCGACACGCGGTTGACCAGTTTGACCCGGTCAAACCCTAAGGGCGCACGCGGATCCGATATTAGGATTTTCAATTTTTTTTTTTGTGTGGAGCTCGACGAGAGCTTCGCAACGGCACCAGAATGACCGAATTTTGAATTACAGTTCAAAAGTTATAGGCAGTCAAAGTGGCCCAAAACTTTGCCTGCCTATAACTTTTGAACCATAATTCGGTCATTCTGGTGCCGTTGCGAAGCTCTCATCGAGCTCTTTCCAAAAAAAAAAAGAAAAAAAAAAATTGAAAATCCTAATATCGGATCGGCACGCGCCCTTAGGGTCTGACCGGGTCAAACTGGTCAACCGCATGTCGATCGGATATTAGGTTGACCATTGACTGTTTTATTGCCCAAAACTTTGATTGAGAATATCTCTTTAACCGTAGCTCGGAACTAGGTAATCTTGGATGCCGTTGAAAAGCTCTCGTCGAGGGCTTTCTAATGGCGTTGTAATCATCTCAATTCGAGTTGTCTTTCAACAGTTACCATTTTTTTTTTACAACAGGCAATATCGGTTTAGTGCGCTTGACACAATCATGGTATTCTTGTTCCAGACTCCCACGGGCCCATTTGATATAGCCTAGTTTTCGACTTTTTTGTCTCATATCAGTTCGACACGCTCGACCTACATTCTGTAGCTGTTGACTTTCTACGCGCGCGCTGATCCGATACTGGATTTGCAAATGGCCTTTGGTACTAAATGAAAACTAAATGAAATATTCTAATTTTTAGAGGGGACATTCTAGATTCTCCCTTTGGCGTGGAGGCAGCTGCTTCTAATCTACAAAGATTTCAAAGTGTGTGATCATCCAAAAAACAAAGATCTGTTAAAAATTCACAATTCTAGCTGGACTAGTTTTGGTCATATGACTTGTAAATAGTTAGATGGTCATGATGTGGCTTGTCACACGTGCCAAATAGCATAGGATTCCATTCATAAGGATGTTCTCAAGTAGACCTAAGTGTTAGAACCTTTGGAATGAGTCCAAATTATGCTTAGATACAAGGGAGAAAAAATAGGAGCTATTTTTGGTAGTTTTTGCATTGTTGAGGGATCTCCAAGATTCCAACCCTAACTTGGTAGGGATGAAAGATCCACCAAAATTAGCATTAGGGATAGGTTTAGGGCTACTCATACCTGCCCAAAACCGTGATGGATCATGTTTATATAGGTGATGATATCTCACCAAAATCTATCAAGCAATTTCATGTTTCTTTTCTCATAATGGTGCAATTGCTTGGTTGCTTGTTGAGAGACCTCAAAGGAATGTAATAGGATGCAAGTGGGTCTTCAAGCTTAAGTTGAATGCAAATGGGAGTGTTAACAAACATAAAGCAAGATTAGTTGCAAAAGGTTATGCTCAAGAGAGAGGGATAGACTATGAGGAAACTTTTGCACCCTTGGCCAAGATGGTCACAATAAGGCTAATCATTGCACTTGCATCACATTTTGGATGGATTCTATGTCAAATGGATGTCTCTAATGCTTTCTTGAATGGTTTTTTGGAAGAGGATATCTATATGGAGCAGCCACAAGGGTTCATCAAGCATGGAATGGAGAACAAAGTATGCCATCTCCAAAGAAGCATCTATGGCTTGAAGCAAGCCTCGAGATCTTGGAATTCAAGACTACATTGCTATCTTATTTCACTTTTTTTTTTGTTCAAAGTGAATATGATCCCACTCTTTACATTAAGTTTGATGATGTTGGTATTGTACTTTTACTCATTTGTGTAGATGACATCATCATTAGTGGAAATAGTGTTGATGGTATTGAAAAAATCAAGATAGATCTATCCTTAGAGTTCAAAATGGTAGATCTAGGGTGTCTTCACTTCATCTTAGGCATAGAAGTACTTAGAGGGTCTGATTTTACCTTTATAAGTCAAGTAAACTATGCTCAAAGTCTTTTGAAGAAGTTTAAGATGGAAGTATGCAAAAGTGTTGACACGCCAATGGAGCAAGATGTAAAAGTGCCAAATGAAGATGATGAAAGATCCTTCATGGACATCACTTTGTTTAGGCAACTTATAGGTTCCTTAATGTGGATCACTATAACTAGACCAGATCTTAGCTTTAGTGTATGTAGGTTGAGCCAATCCATGCAAAAGCCATTGAATATCCATTGGAAAAAGACTAAGAGGATTCTAAGATACATCTCGGGTACATTGGATTTTGGGATTCTATATAGAGGAGATGTGATTATGCATTTAGTGATTCAGATTTTGCAGGGGACAAGAGGGATAGGAAATCAACAAGTGCCTATTCAACTTTCATAGGAGAAGGTGTGGTTTCATGGCTTTCAAAAAAGCAAGAAACTATATCTCTATCTTCAATCGAGGCCGAGTACAAAGCTTTGACAAACCACTACAAAGGAGGTACTTTGGATCAAGAGATTATTGGTGGAGCTAAAGATCATGGATTCAGAGGAGGCACCAATCATCTACAATGACAATATATCAGCCCAACACCTTGCATCTAACCCAATCTTCCATGCAAGATCTAAGCACATTGAGATATGCCATCACTTTGTGAGAGAAATGGTGCAAGCCAAGGAGATTGCTTTAGAGCATGTTCCAAGCAATGAATGTGTAGCTGATCTACTTACTAAACCACTTCAAAAGACACCTTTTATGAAGTTCAGATCATCACTTGGAGTGATTAGTAAAGCAATGATTGAACCAAGCTAGATAGTGAGGAGGAGTGTTAAAAATTCACAATTCTAGCTTGACTAGTTTTGGTCATATGACTTGTAAATAGTTAGGTGGTCATGATGTGGCTTGTCACACGTGCCAAATAGAATAGGATTCCATTCATAAGGATGTTCTCAAGTAGACCTAAGTGTTAGATCCTTTGGAATGAGTCCAAATTATGCTTAGATACAAGGGAGAAAAAATAGGAGCTATTTTTGGTAGTTTTTGCATTGTTGAGGGATCTCCAAGATTCCAACCCTAACTTGATAGGGATGAAAGATCCACCAAAATTAGCATTAGGGATAGGTTTAGGGCTACTCATACCTACCCAAAACCGTGATGGATCATGTTTATATAGGTGATGATATCTCACCAAAATCTATCAAGCAATTTCATGTTTCTTTTCTCATAATGGTGCAATTGCTCTCTATGTTCATAATTGTTTGAGTACTTGTGATTACTAATGATTATAGGACTGAATGTAGGTCTGGTGTACAATACTCAGACTGTGGGAGGCCGTACTTTCACATGTGTGAAGCCTTCTTCAAGGATTTGGGCCATTTAGTGAGGTTCAAGCATAGATTTTTGATGGGTTTTGATGGTTCAACTTGTGCTAATCTTATGAAATCATAATCTATTGTTTCCCTCATCATTTCAAGTGTTTTAGGATCCTTATTTGCTGTAATTTTTACAAGATCAGCATGGGAAAAGTATGAAGACTCAGATTCAATCCAAAAATTTAACACAACGAACAATGGCCTATACTCATTTGCGCATTGATCCGCTATCGACTGCTGACTTTCATACTCTAGTTATCGGTTCGGTGCGCACCTCCTATACTACCTCATTGTTGATCTGTACACATGCGCACTGATCCAATACTAGGACATCGCATGGCCCGCACCAAACAAACTGCTCTGGCCCGCATCAATGGTCCCTCTTGGTCTCCGATTGCGTGTCGTCATTAGTCCAAAATATTTCTATGGAAGTTGAATATGATTGAGAACAAAGAGAATGAGAGGTATACCTAAGAATGACAAGAAGTTCCTAAACTACAGGGATTAGTTTACTACAATTTATAACTATTTATGTCAAATCAACCTCGAGTGTACAAATACGGGTAGCAAAAGAGTATTCGGGCAGTATTTGTGGTCCAATCACAATCATTTGTACTGCCTGGCGGGATTTTTGAAAATCACCAAAATTTGACTGAGAAAGGCAAAGGCAATTTCCGTCCGTCCACCACTGTTACAGTTCATCACAGATGGACACCATTGATTGGGCCACTTAAGCGTTGAAAGCGTGCGAAGTAAAAAAAAAACATCTTGACAAAGACCCATTTTGAGTTCTATTATCCCCTAATGTTTTAATATGATTCTATTTTTGTAGTGAGATTGTTAATGTTTTTTATTGCTAAACTATGTTTTTTTGTTGAATGTAGCTTAGTGATTTTGGAAAACACATGACCGCCGCGGAGTACAAGCAAGGTTACGATCATGGATATGTCGGCCTTAAGGCTTTTATGGAATCCCATGGATTGTTTCCAATCGTAAACTCTTAACCTTTCTTGTTTTGTGATTGTTTACTTTGTGGTTTACAAGTAAGTTTAATCTCAAGTTAATTAAATCTTTGATTCTATTTTGTAGAGAGAGGCTCTACAACTTCAAGTGTTTGTGATGTGGAAGAAAATGTGGAAGAGAACGTGGAAGAGTACGTGAATGAAAGCGAAGGGGAGTTTGAAGATGTGGACACCAACGTACACCTACAAGATGAAGGAGGCGAGGAGGGAAGAAGTGATAATGAGTAGAGGTTTTTAAATAAGGCCTTGTAGAAGGCAATGTAGGAAGAGAGAATTTATTCTCTCATTAATGTACTTGTTTTTAAATCAATCAATGTAATGTTTTGGCATCACATCATTCTTGAAAAAATTTTGAATGCATATATTTTTAATCCATGAATGCAAATGTATAGTCTATCGAATGCACATCTATTGAATGCACATCTATTGATTGCAAATGTATCTATTGATGTATTCAATGCAATGTATAGTCTATTTAATGCACATCTATGCAATGCAAATGTATCCATTGATGAATTCAATGCAATGTATCTATTTTAGCACATGATTTGCATGCTAGAATGCACAATAAAAAGTAATGGAAATAGATAACACATTAAGTTATCAATTAAATATCAGATGAATCAAAATAAATGTGAATTTACCTTTACTATTGTATCTCCATTGTTTTGCAGTCTTTTCCCTTTGCATGCACTTGATCATTGAATCCTTTGCAATGAAAGCTCATTTTTCATATCCAAACCTAAATCACAAACAAAAAAAATCTTAAAACTTATGATCACAAAACACATACTATTAACATCCATCAATGAACTAAAAATCCTAAACACTATCAATCTTTTCACTCACATTCATCCTCATCTCATTCTCACTCCCATCTATAATCTCTTTTTCGCTCTCTCACACAACACAAAAATAGAAAGTCACCTCTAGTTTCGGAGCAAACCACATTTTGGTTCGCGCCAAATGTTTTTTTTTTGGACAGAATCTTTTGCGTGGATCCACGGCCTCAACTCTCTGGATTTTGCGTGGATAAAGCGAATTTCGCTTGGATAATCCACGCGTGGATAATTGTCCACGCAGTATCCATGCAAAAGCCGAGCCTTTTTTATTTTATTTTTATTATGGCGTGGATTATCCAGCGTGGATTATCTACACGAAATTAGAATTCCTATTTTCGGCTTCGGGTGTCAGAGGTTTGCCCGGCTGCCGGTAGTTGGACTTGGTGTGGAACATCCACGCGTGGATAATCCACGCGTTTGTATCCACGCGTATATCCACGCCAATCCACGGCTATATCCACACGAACTTGTTTTTGCCCGCATGTCCTCCTTTGTATTGTGCGTGGATATTTGCGTGGATATTTGCTATATGTGTTCTTGTGGTACAAATTGGATCACAACTTAATCCTGAACAGTTTCAAGCACTCCGAACGTTACTTATTAAGTATCAAGATTGCTTTGCATGGACTTATCAAGATCTCAAGGGTATTCCGATGCCAGTTATTGAACACACCATACCTTTAGTACCTGATGCAGTTCCAAAGGTTACAAATTAATATCTTCATCAATCCAGTTACATCCAGAAGACCTTAGACTCATTTTGGGATGACAGATTGCAAAGGGGCCAACACCCCAATGCTTGCAAGAATGATTCTGACAAACGAAGATGGTCCGAAAAACAGAGAAGGAAGTCATGCAATGCACGCCTTACAGGAGGCTAATTGGATCACTGATGTATCTATTAGATAACATGCGCTCCGACATTGCTTGTGTCGTGTTTAGGATGAGCCAATTCAATGTGAACCCAGGTCCTTTACACTAGAAGATTGTGAAGTGAATCCTACAGTACCTTCAGAAAATGAAAAAATTTGGGCTGTTACTCTCGTGATGCCGAATTCCAATTGCACTCCTATAGCGATGCAAGTTGGGCATCCAACCATCATCGCTCAGTCATCCTGTGAAGCAAAATATGTTGCAGCCGCCAAGATGGCCAATGAGATCACATGGCTGAGACAATTTCTCGACAGACTGAGTGAAACTACCAATGAGCCTCTAATTCTGCAAATGGACAATACATCTGCCATACACTTGACGAATGCTCCTGTGTTTCATTCAAGGACGACTAGTCACACCCGTCATCGGAACTGTCTAGCGGAATACCTAGACTCGACAGTCAGCAAAAATACCATCGCTTATCAAACAAAGCGGTGCGTATAACATGCACCCCATGAGCACATCATAAGCAACAAATCGGTTTCATGCCCTATAGCATTTTTTCTAGTCGAAAACCAGATTTAGTGGTGATTGGTGTATAATTGACATTTTGACCATTGATGACCATTTTTCCCTGAGCATAGTTATTTGGACGCTGTATGTGAGTCAAAACACCAAAATTATACTCGTATTGATGCATTGTTAAACACCTCCATCACCAAAGCTATGGGTAGCTTTGGTGTTTAAAGTTCCTATCCGCCTAAGGGCATGTACTTACACTTCACCGTGGTACTACACTTAACAACCTATCTTTGCAGTTTACAGCAATATCATTTCGCATCAAGTCCTATACTAGTCGTGGAAAACATACCCATCCTAAAACTTGAGGGAAATACCCCTAAACTGAAGGACAACATTCACATTTCTAGGCCTTATCTCTGTCAGGACCTAGACCTAGAGGCGGGCCCTAAAATAGTACCTTGAACATTGACGGGCATGCGCTAAACCATAAGGGCAGTACCTTACATTCTGTGGTTAAAACTATAAGATTTTTTAGGATGTGCCCTTACAAGTCTGGCTACGCCCTAGGGGTGTAAAGGCATACTCCCAAAGGTTAAAGGTAGTATCCTAGAGCTAACGGAAGTGCCTTAACAATTGTTGGTGCCCTAAACCATACCACAAACCGTGACCCCGGAAAGTTACTGAATCATTGCACCAAAAGTGCTAGCACCCCCTCTTTACAGTCATACTTCTGAGAGCCTAGAAAACTCTCATTGGCTCAAGAGCATGGGTTAACTAAGGAAGCCCCTAGGATTGGATGTGGCAGGACCTAAAGTTGGTACCTAGGTATTCCAATCCTTTTAAAGTTATCAAGTGATTAACAAGATCGTATACAAACTAGACCTTCCAGCTAATGTTGAAATTCATCATGTTTTTCATGTTAGTAAGTTAAAATCCTCGTTGCAATGTAATAGGCCACTTAGTACATCTAAGTACATAAGCCTCTACTTGACTTGTCATCTTAGGCCACCAAAAGTGTCACCTAACTAAATCAAGTATTCTTTGTATACCCTAATATCCTGCGCATGGGACTATCATGACACTCATGCAGGATTTGGGCCCTAACTGTGTCATTCTCCGGTACACATACCTTGCCCTTATGAAACGAGATCTTATTTCGTATAGCAAAATTCATTTCAATCTTTCTCTGATTCGAGGAATCCTGCTTACCCGAATCGACCCTAGAAAGTACTTGTTGCCAATACTTTCCAAAAAATGGATCAGACTCAAAAAGTCTTTGGAGAAATTGAAGGGGTTGGGGAAACCTTTGGTCCTTGTGGAAGATTTAGTAGAGCTTCTTCGTGATGAGTCTGCGAGTGGACCACCTGAACCTGAGGCGATTGTTAATAGCCGACAGAGAACTCTAAGGAGTAGAGTGCTTCGAGAATTTTTAATCAGTTGGAAGGGCAAGTTAGAAGAGGAAGATACATGGGAAAAGGAGGCTGATCTCCAGAAGAATTTTTCAAATTTTTTTTTACAAGGAAAAAATTAAGTTAAGGGGGAAGGAATTTTACATACCTATGTAGCTAACAGTACTTTAGTAACCCCTATATGCCCATTTAGCGTCTGGGGGGCTAAATGGAGAGTCACCCTTGGATTAAGGATAAGTGCCTTTGAATTAAAATACTTGTGTCCTTAAATAAGGACATGTAGGTGTCTATGCCTTGATGGAGGTATGGAGCATAGTGAGGTGCTAGGAGGACCTTACCATGGGTATTGGTCATTTTCCTAGACCTTGGGCCTCAACCTTGAGCCATGATCACATAATTGGCATTGGGCCAAAGTTAGCCATCACATAAGGGTCATGGAGTCCCTTGATTCCCCTAAAGAACCCAAGAAGTTATAACCAAGAACCATAAGTTATGGAAGGTGTCTTTTGACATTCCACTAACTTGTGAGGGTCTTGGCCTATCCTTTGCCTCCTCTTTTCAATTGGCTTGTGTGGACATTCCATAGTACTTTGGAGTGAGTCGTTTGCCATCTATAAGAGAGGGAGGGTGCCCAAATGAGAGGAGATTTTCTTGGTTGTTGCTTGCTTCTATTCTCTAGTGGAAGGCTAGTGTGTAGAGAGCATAGATTTGGCTTGCTTGTTCTTGAGAGGATCACCATCTTTGGTAGTGATTGTGGTTTATCAAGGGAGTGCTAGATAGACTTGCTTGCACATAGATCTAACTATGGTTGTGTGGTGTGTTGGAATTAAGCATCACTCCAACTCACCAAAATTCGACTCATCAGTATTCGTGTCCTCAAAACATGAATCATTCGAGTTCGTCTCAATTCTTGAGCACCAGTACACTATGTAAATACGAACTCTCTCACTCTCTCTCTCTTTACAATAGCACTACAGCCTTAAGTTGAACGTCTGTGCGATCAATCAACTAGAGTAGAAGCAAGATCAGTGATGAACTCTTCGAGTTCAAGGTCTAAAGCATTCTCAAAAGAAAGAGAGAGATGGCTAAAAACCCTCTTATAGAAACTTGTGGACAGCCAAGGAGAATAGTCAATATTGCTTACAAAGTGCAGCATGACTTCTTCTCGAACTCTGCTAACTCTAATGTTCATCTCAAACACAAAGGCTCAAGCTATGTCATAATACCTCTATATGTTGATGACTCACTAATCATCAGCAATTCAAATCAGTCACTTCATGAGACGAAGACTCTTTTTTCGAAGGAATTTGAAATGACTGATTCAGACCCTGTGCACTACCTTCTGGGAATCGAGATAACAAGAGATAGAGCAAAGAGAAGTATCACATTAAGTCAAGAAAGATATCTAACTAGTATACTCTACAAGAATGGCATGGAAAACTGCAAGTCAATAGACTTGCCTATGGACCCGTGATTCAAATTGTCAAAGGATATGTGTCTGAAAACTGATGCAGAGAAGAAACAAATGTGCAATTACCCCTATCAGTCCATAGTCGAATCGATTATGTATGCCATGGTCTGCACCAAACTTGATCTAGCATATACAATTAGCACATTGTTACAATTTATGTCAAATCCTGGCCTACCTCACTGGAAGGCTCTACTCAGAGTACTAGGATACATTCAAGCCACTACGCACTATGTTTTGTGTTATAATGGAAATATAGAGGATGCTTTGACATTACTTACTTATTCTGACTCCGATTGGGCTGGTAATGTGGACACAAGAAAATCCACATCTGGCTATCTTTGTTTTCTAGCAGGTGGACTCATTTCATGGAACAGTCAAAAGCATAAATGCATTTCTTTGTCCTCCACAGAATCAAAATATGTCACAGCTACCTCTGCAGAGAAGGAAATTATCTGGTCAGAAGATTGCTTCAGGATCTAATGATCTCTCAAATCAGTTAAGTATACTCTATTGCAACAATCAGAGCTGCATTGCTCTATTTCTGAACCCATGAACTCACTCTAAAACTAAACACATTGAAGTTCAATTTCATTTCCTTAGAGAGAAATTCAGAATAAAGATGTCGAATTAAGTTATTGTCCTACTACTAGTATGTTGCTGATCTCTTGACTAAGCCTCTGTCAAGATAAAAACATGTTGCATTATGTAGCTTGCTTAATTTCATTCCAAATACTAGGAGTTAAGCTTAAGTGGGGTTTTGAGATTAAGCATCACTCCATCTCACCAGAATTCGACTCATCAGTATTTGTGTCCTCAGAACACGAATCATTCGAGTCATCTCAATTCCTGAGCACCAGTACACTATGTAAATACTCTCTCTTTCTCTCTCTCTCTCTCTCTCTCTCTCTCTCTCTCTCTCTCTCTCTCTCTCTCTCTCTCTCTCTCTCTCTCTCTCTCTCTCTCTCTCTCTCTCTCTCTCTCTCTCTCTCTCTCTCTCTCTCTCTCTCTCTCTCTCTCTCTCTCTACAACAACACTGTAGTCTTACTCTCTGAAGTTGAACGTTTGTGCAATCAATCAACTAGAGCAGAAGCAAGATCGACAATGAACTCTTCGAGTTCGAGATCTTCATATTCTACATCTTCTTCGACCTAGTTTGAACTCAAAGTCTTTGAGTTCGAGGTCCGCATCATCCACACTACCTCGATCGAAGACGCATACCACATCACAGTTCACTTTAGCACTTTTCAGTAACTGCGCTGTTTCACGCTCGTTGCCCATGTAGTCATTGTAATTGTTCCAGGTATATATACATAATGGCAACTCATGAGATAATAATAACCACGATGAACACACATGCAAGTGGAGAAGAGTGAATCAGAGTTCCTGCGCGAACTCCATTGTGTATTAGCTATTTGATTTCATAGAATCAAAGATATACAAGAGTGTGAAAGCCATTCAAGGAATAGAGATAATTATTTAATCTATAGCTAGCTAAGTAAGATCACTACACACAGGATGCCACTAATGTGAACCATTCTTGGGCACAAGATCGTGATCTAATCGTTGTATTCACAACAGCTTAATTCATATTCTCTATTTTCTTATGTGTATTGCACTACAAATGCTTTCTAGTAATTTTCTTTCTCATTTGACACTCACTCAATTCGGAATGTCTAAACTCGAAGGAAGCTTGGCTGTCTCAGACACCTAATTGTTTCACTCCATTCATGGTTGTCTCTTACACCTACCAAGACATTCCTCCATTCGATCTAAGTTAATGTTGATGTTGTAGTTTGGTAAAGTTCCTGTTAAAGTTCTCTATGTTGGAGCTCTGTACTCTATTCCACACCTAATCACTACTCGAGACCCACCCAACAGAGTGGTATCAGCACCTTCCAACAGAGTGGTATCAGAGCCTCCCAATAGAGTGGTCTCAGAGTCTCCCAACTTGGTGAATTCTTGAGGCCATTTGATTGTCTATTTTTGGAAGGATCTTAGGAGCATTGGAGGAGAGGCACATTAGAGGGCTTTTGGAGGCATTGGTGGACATCAACTCAAAGGGTTGGTGGGCAGCTCTTCCTTGTTATAAAAGTTCTCTCAGGTATTGATAGAAGTTGACATGGGAAGAGATTTTCCATAATTCATCAGGATTGGAGGGTTCTATGTTTCAAAAATTAGGATTATTTACAAATCCCTGATGCTTGTTTTTTCTGCAGATGAATAGGTCACCTAATCAAGGATTGCCCAAACAGAGCTAAAAACCAAACAAAAGAGGTTCAAAGCATAGAAGAACTTAAGAATAAGAGTTCTCAAGGCACAGATGAAGATGGGCTCATTATTTACAAAAGAAAGTCAGGATTCAATGGAAATGAGAGTTTCTCAATGAAGAAGGAAATTAAAACAAGATGGATCCTTGACGTGTTGGAGGACCTCATTAAAGATGAAAATGAGGGTCTAGGAGAGCCCTCAAAAGAACCTCTCCCCTAACCCCCCCCCCAGTCTCACTTAATGGCTAATAGCTCAGCTCAGGAGGCTCTACTTTTGAATGACAGAGGTCCAGAGACTAAAGGACTTGCATCTGACCCCCCTGTAGTTAGACGTCCAACCATCCAATCAAGATGAAGTATGGAAAAACTAGGGAACACCTCCCTTTTGAGAAGTTTTCAAAAGCAGGGCAGTTCAGGTCGTACGGATGTAGTATGGTTGTACGCAACCCCAAAAAAGTCTGACCATGACAGAGTAGAAGGACTGGGCAACATGTCGTACAATGGGTCTGTGGAAGAAATTGGAGGAATCACAAAGAATCGGAGACCCAATCAAGAAAGTGAGGAAGTGTTGAAAGACAACTTAGAAGATCTACTGAAACTCTACCAAGATGCACTGGAATCTACTGGGACTGAGGAAAGGGTTGACCTAACCCTGAGAATGTAATCTCAATGAACACTTGTTTTCAAATGGAGATGGACAGTCTTTCAAGGAGTAAGAGGCTTCAAGAGGGTGGCTGTTGTTGGAATTCTATGCTCAAGCCCAATTCCATTAGGTAATGAGCATCCTGAAAAACCTGTTTATACTTATTCTTGAAAAACTACAAAAATAGAAGAGGCTCAATTTTCTACTTGAAGATCGAAAAATTCAAGATCGAATTTTTCCAACCCAAGCCTATCTTCCGACCCAATGTCATTCTTGTCAAAGAGAGATTTTTCGACCCTGGGTCAGGTCGGATTGGTTCTAATTTTTTCGGGCACCTTTGACCCTGGATCGATCGAGTCTAATTTATCTAGGCGTATTCGACCCTAGATCAGATCGAATTGGATCTAACTTTTCAACCATGGTTCATGGTGTATAAATTCCACCCTTTGTATAAATCCAACCCTTTGTATAAACCCGACTCTTTGTAAAATTATGACCCTTTGTATTGTCAACTCAAAAATCCGACCCATGTCGCGACGTTGACAGTCTGCCTACCTCTATACAGACATTCATTATAAAATGGCGGCTACCTATTGCAGGACAAATGTGATAATTAAATAGGTCAACTGATCATCTGAGCTCCAATCATCAAGGAAGATCTACTGGAGTCAGTGCTCTGATGAGGTTATCATCCTGTAGGACATTATGTTGTAAATAGTCAAGTTCAGTTTTTGAGTTTTAAGTTAGCCATCAACGAACTTAACTGAAGATTGATTAGCGCTCACTGATTTGCGCTAGCTTCAAGTTCTTGTACTCAGTTTTGATTATAAAGCGGGTGTCTCAATAATCTGCATTTTCATTGTAGATTCAATCTTGTTTCTACCAAGACTTCATATCAATTAGTGCGTAGCCAACAATATCTCGTTATTGTTGTTTCTACCAACGATATCACTACTACACCAGAATGGATTCTACTTCTAGTTCTTCTCTGATTGACAAGCTCGATGGAGAGAACTACCATATCTGGAAGTTCAAGATGAAGGTCATTCTACTATACAAGGAATTGTGGGACATATGGATGGTACCAAAATCAAGCCAGAGGCTGATGCAGCTAGCATCACCAAATGGAGACAACGAGATGACAAGGCTTTTGTCTTAATCACTCAGAATGTACGAGACTCCCAAATCAGTCATATTCGATCTGCACAGACTTCTAAGGATGCTTGGGACATCCTGGCAACTCTTTATGACATCAGAGATGTCACTTCCAAACTACATTTGAGGAAGAAATTCTTCACTCTCAGAATGTCTGATACAGACACTATTTCCAGCCATCTCAACACATTCAAAAACCTTATAGAGCAAATGACTGCAACAGGATCGAACATTGAAGATTCAGATGAAGCGTATGAAACATGGGTCATGGCTATCTCGACACAACAAGAACTTACTCTATCAAGAGTCATTTCAATGTTGTTACAAGAGGAGATCGAAGGAATGCATGCTCCTCAAGCTCATGATCGGATTCTTAGGCTCTATACACAACCAAAAATTAGAAGTTCAGATCCAAGAGATCTCCAAAGTCATATTCTCCTAAAAGAAAGGGCAACTTGCAGCCTGGGTCGAATTTTAACTCATGGTCGAATTCTGGCTCAAGGTCGAATTCGAATTTTTCTTCATCATTCCAGCCAAGGCAGAACTTGTTTTGTAAATACTATAACAGGGGTGGCCATCTCATCAAGGACTGTAGAACACTCACGCAAAATAATGAAAAGAACATGCAGTCCCAACAACAAGCAAATGTTGTCTCAACCAGTTACTCGATCTAGCATGAAGAGGAAGATGAAACTGCCTTCTTGACCGAGGTAAAAAATCTACAGAATATCGATTCCTAGTACTTGGACTCCGGAGCAACACAACACATGACTCACCATTGGGACTGGTTCCAAAGCTACAAGCCCTTCACTCATTCTAGAGTTGTGCAACTTGGAGACAACTCATCCCACTCCATTGAAGGTGAAGGAATAGTTGGGGTCAAATTCCAAAAAAGTGATGTTAGGTTGTTGTCCAATGTTTTACATATTCCAAACCTGACCAAAAATCTGCTCTCAGTTAACAGAATCACAGATTTGGGTCAGAAGCTTGTGACATGTACACACATGGCTGCACCATTTTTGACAAGTCGAGAAAAGTTTTAGCTTTCGGGAGAAGAAGTGACAATCTCTACAAACTCAGCCACTACAATTCTTCTATTTGTCAAGCTCTGTATACAACAAGTTCTGAATCAAATGATATGTTGTGGCATTACAGATTAGGCCATTTAAATTCCAATTGTATTAAGCAAATGTCAAATTAGAATTTAGTGCAAGATTTTCCTTCCATTAGCAAATTTGATTTTTCATGGACAAGCTGTATTTCCAGCAAGCATGTTAGAAGTTCAATCATTTCAGATTCTTGAATGTACTTCTAGAAATTGGCTAGATCTAGTACACATGGACATTTGTGGTCATATGTAGACTATTTCCACAGGGGGAGCTATCTATTTGCTGACTATTATTGATGACTTCTCTCGGAGGACTACAACATATTTCTTGAAGAACAAATCCGATACTCTCAAGTTCTTCATGCAGTTCAAAGCATTATCAGAAAAAATCGACCCAGAGCTCTACGCTCTGATGTAGGGGGAGTATTTATCTCCAACAAATTCAAAGACTTTTGCAAGGCAACCGGAATACAACAACATTTTACAACAAACTCAGCTCAATCCAATGGTGTAGCTAAATGGAAGACTCAGTCACTCATTGAAAGTGCAAGGAGCATGCTGGCCCATGCATCTCTTCGAAAGAAATTCTAGTCAGAAGCTGTTACTATAGTAACCTACCTTCAAAATAGATCCATTTCAGAGGCCCTGAATGGCAAGACACCTTATGAGGTGTGGACAGGATCGAAGCCATCACTCACAAATATCAGAGTGTGGATGTATTGCTCCCAGTCAAATCCCTGCTAATCTCCAGAAAAATCCGACCCATGGATCGAACAGTCAAAATCTGATCCAGGGTCGAAAAATCCAAAATCCGATCCAAGGGTCTGACATCAAAAGATCGATTTTTATTGGCTATTCCTCAGACCATCAGACCTACAAACTCTTCAATCTGGACTCTCAGAAGACCTTCTCGAGCAAAGATGTCACTTTCTTGGAAGATCAATTTTTCGATCTCAAGGGAAAAGCTACTGCAAAATCCGACCCAAAGGACGAACGGACATAATTTTCCTAAATAAGTAAACCTCATGGAGTAACAAAATAATCAGATTGCTTAATTGATTTACAACATCTCTACTTCTACAAGGATGAGGAAACCCTATAATTGAGAAGTGATCACTCTAGACTTAACAGATCATAAATATTTATTCAGATCATAAATATTTGAATAGATATGAGGCTTATTGAGATGTTGATTATTGGACTCTAATTGGGAACTTGAAAACCTAGCCTCCTTAGCAAAGGAGCTTTCTGCATATTTGTTGTGTGAGGGATCTCTTACCAATCCTCCTAGAGACTAAAATAAAAGGAAAGCGTTCAGAAGCTCCATGTTTTTAAATAAGAGTAAAATATTATGATCTTCTTGAGTAGATTTAGGCATGTGGCAGGCCTTAGAAGTCTCCATCCCATAGTTCTTCTGGGTTCTTAGGATTTTCCTTGGGATTACAAAAGAACTCACAAGGGAAAGATCTACATTGCTCAATTTTACTTATTTGGGTGATGTCGTCTTCAGAAAGCTCCCAGCTGAATATATCAAAGTTTTCTGCTATTCGTTTTGGATTGAAACTTTTGGGCAGCACACTAGCTCCAGTCTGCACTCCCCAGCGCAATGCCACCTGAAAGCAAATTGCAAGGCTGCACTATTCATGGGAGCATACTTGTCTTGACATTTGAAGAAAGAAAGAAAGAATTGCAACCCAGATAACTAAATTCCATTGTCTGTAGCTCAGCCTCTACAACAAGCATTTTCAAATAGAGCAAAATGAGAAAGGCTGAGGGAATTCTTCATTACCCACCTGAGCTGGTGTCTTGCCACGCTTTTCTGCAATGCTTTGAAGAACGGAATTATTTATGACACTTTGTGTACCATAAACAGCTCCTGGAGCGCCAAGAGGTGACCACCCACTGACATGGATGCCCTTAGCGTCACAAAATGGTTTCAGTTTCTCAACCTGCATAAGATTAGATAATGAGCTGAATCTTATCAAAACTGATATCACCGTGATGATCCTACGCAGGATAAACACATGCCAGAGCTTAAAAGATAGAAAGCAACGTGTGGATCTGGGACAGCTGCACTCAGAACGCCCCGTATTTAGCAATTAATTTAACCAGAATGTGTAACAATATCCACTAATGCAAAATTTAATGACAAATGTTTCAAGAAAACTGTTCTATTGTGAGAAATACTAAATTTGATCCGAGTGAAGAATTTTATTCCAGCGAACTTTCAACCGAGCAGATTCAACTGCTTTGAAGACGCTGGCATACCTGATTAACAGATGGAACAATCTTGGCATAGTCAAGCAAGCTTGTCAATTTTTCCACGCTGAAGTTACTGACACCAATGGCATGTACTAGCCCTTTTTCTACACATTTTTCTAGTGCTTGCCATGTTGCCTTGATGTCAATGGGTAAAAAGTCGTCATCTCCTTTGGGGGGAATCGCCACACCTTTCTTGAACCTCAAAGGTCAGTGTATCAAGTAGAGATCAATGTAATTTAGCTGCAAAAGACTGCGATAAAATTTGATTACTGTGGGAAAAGCAACATGACAAATGAGCGTCTTTCAGAAATTTATACATAAGCACGCAAACACTTGGAAGTGATTTGAGAAAGGTATGCATAAACAAACAAGGTGATTCTTTATTCCTGATATACGTAAATCTACCATATATAAACGGACCAATTTCAGACTCAAGCTGAGCGAAACTCCGTATTTCATTTCTTACTGGACCTTGAGAGTGACACAAATGATCGAGCTAATGACACCATAACTTGCCTATCCATTTTAGACATGTTATGTTGTTGTTACAAGACTAAACAAAGACCACTTATGGACATGTAAAGACCAGAAACTCTTTCAGTTCCTTTTCAAGAGTATGGCAAAGCCCATAGACTTGTTAGCGTAAGGGACATTACAGTTGGAAGGCCATGAACTTTACACAGCAATCGAAAGACATTCATAATTACGTTTTTGCTATTGGTGGAATTTTAGAGGTTTCTGACACCTGCCCGAAGGTAAAGACTTGTAAAGTCCTGGTGGCAGGATTTTATCCTGGACATTCTTTTCTTCTTTTACTACAGTGGAGGATGGGATGCAGTTGAAAGCACCCATCTACCAGGAATACGAATCACCGAGAGAATAAAGTACCTGAGGCTCTTCTGCACTGCTGGCAACACATCTTCAGGCTCATGATCCGTATTCCACAATTTAGAGGTGATAAAAGCCGCCTCTCTACTCACCTACCCACTCCTGAATGCTTCAGCTAGGGCTTCACCTAGAGCTCCCTCAGTCCCATATATGGTCGCAGTATCAAAGTGCCTGTAGCCAACCTGCAAACACCTTCAGATGATCTTAGCTAACATGAAGTTCATGGTATCTTTTTCAAAAAAATCACTGTTTTCATTTCAAACGAATGCAACCAGATCCAGTTGCGGATCAGAAAAGGTATTCAGGAATCTTGCTTGAAAAATCGAAGTGTAAGATTTCAGGGCTGTGTTCACTACAATGAAGCTTGGCTGCACGGCCTGGGAACAATGTTTAACAACGAATGAAAAGGATGCAAGGAACCTTTTATCCGTAAGATTTATAAGTAAAACTAGCTACTTGAAGACAAGTAAAAAAGTTACTATTCTGAAACTAAGCGACGAAATGTAAACAATTGGCCGGTTTGTAGGCTTTGTAGCTCTTTAAAGAGCTGATTTTATCTCAGGAGTCAGGTGCCAACATGATGAGCTACCACAAGATCCTAAGAGAGCGTACTTATCAAGTACTGTTCAGAAGATACTAAAAGGGACAAAGGACCCAAAACTCAGATGGAAAGCAGAAAATAATGGGCATTTGGTGAGGAATCTGACCTTGATGGCATGCAGCACAGAATCAACAACCAGAGATTGATCACCTTCCAGGAGGATTGAGCCCAACCCAATGGCAGGAATAGACTTGCCAGTGTTCAGAGGGAAGTTTACCATCGCAGACGCCATATGCATTGGTTGTGAAATGATCGTTAATTGTTAATTCTCCACAAACGTCTTTAATACATTCTCCTCACATAGAAGCCGTGCTCTACTAAAAAGACTTAAGAACAAAAAGAAATACGAGCATTGACTAATAAGGAGGACGTTGATTAATAAGGAGGAGTACTAGTCATGATTGAGAGTGAGGACTCACAGCCACCATCCCTTCCAATGAGACAATCCAACACATACTCCATTCTTATATTATACATGATATATACATGACGTTGTCTAGAAGTTTTTGGGGGAAAGGTCTCCTTCCAAGATTGTTCCATCAAGGAAGACCCCTCGGTCAACGGTGATATCCCAAAGCCTAATGCCTTCTCAACGGTATTGCCTTCTCAACGGTATTCGCTTATTGGCACAGGGACATCTTTGGGCCCGAACCAATGTTTGATTGACAAGCCTGGGAACAAGAATTTCCCGATCACATGGGGGGTCCTGCGTGTGCTGGGACCATTTTTTTTAACTAGCACACCTTTTTTGCATAGGCCCCTGCCCCGGATGGTCCCCACCCGGGACCACCTTTTTGGCAGGCACCAGGCTCAGTGGGTCTCGCCGAGTCCCGGGACCACTTTTTTCAGTGAGCACCAGTTTCTAGCAGGCCCCTGGCCGCATGGGTGCCGGAGGAACTCGAGGCCGGAAATTGATTCTCGTTGGTCACCATGATTTTTCATGAGCACGGCGTGCAGACCTATGCACGCCTTCACACGCACATGAGAGCATGTGTGGTTTTGAGTATATATGCAAGCAAATTCACTTTTCGAAAAAATTATGGGATAAAGTTATGCATGCCACGTGTCAAGTGCATAAGGAAGAGAAGGCAGAGGCTGAATAGAGACCGGGTAGGGCGGCGTGCATCATCACCACAACACTTGGGGACAAGTGTCGGGCATTAAGGAGGTTGCGGCCAAATCAGATGTGCCAGTAAGAGACGGGGGAGGCGAACTTTCCCTCACATAAAAGAATTTCTAATTTTAGTTTGTGTTTTAACATGCATTTTGCGGACAAAAGGTGCACGTAAAAAAAGGTGAAATTTTTTCCATGCACCTTCTGACACCCAAAAGGTGCACGTCAAAAAAAACAAAAAGCAAACAAACAGTGGACACACAAAACCCATTCAGGCTCCTACCATTTTGCCTGAAAAACATACAAATTGATTTTACTTATTGGGGAATGGTCTTTTTTGTAACCTTTGCACTCGATAAAACGACCATAAAATCATGGTCGTTAGGCTGAGCTATAACTGAACGTCCATTGAATGTAAAGGTCACTATAAAGACATTTTCCAAGCGCACTTATGTTTTTATATGGGTCGTATTATTTTGTTTCAAATCTCTCTACAACCCTTTTATGAGCACAATGTTCTTGAGAAAAAAAAAATATGGACATAAATTCAAGATATGCCAAAGTTATTGAGCTCATTTTGAAGTCTCAAAGCACAGCAATGCTAAAAATTTTGCTAAAAGATGAATAAATGCTTTTTGTTTATATTAAACAAAATTTACAAATTTGTAAGCTTCTTTTGCTAAAATCTATCTTTAGAAAGATGAACCTTATCTAACATTTGTAAGGTTCGTTGACGTGCATATTTTTTTAACAATGGTTACTTTGTCATTTAAGCATTTTACACTAAGTTTCTTAGCATTGCTTTACGACTACAAAAGAAACCTCCACTAAACAACACACTAATTGAGGCTCAAGGTTGGTGAGGGCGTCTAGACATGGCATTGGGTATTGGTAACAATGCTAGGAGTCTTCATGATGTCATCTGGCCACAGAAACTTCTCATGAAAGGTTAACACCATTTTTGAACGAGTATAGAGGTTTCTTACCTCTATTAACACAAGTATCAACTTGTATCAAAGTGTTTTGTCCATGTCCAATATCGAGATTTTGGAGCTATAATCATTAACATGGGTATTTGGCACTCCAACGTTCAAGATTATTAATGCCTCGAGATTTCATTCAAGTGAGATTTGTAATTGATAATCTTCTAAAAGGGCTATATTCGTTGAAAATTTAGAGCCTTCTGAGGGTCCAGAACATCTTGAGGTTGGAGCAAGAATTTTGAGTCATGAAATTCCAACACCTTCTCAACCAGTTCAAGCACCTACTAGTGTCACAGGTTCAATTTATAGGTCAGACTCCAAACAAAAAGAAAAATACAAGAGAGACTTGAGATCCTCACCTGATTTAACGAATCATCAAAAATAGTTGGTTACAAAATCTGAGATTTGAAAGGTACGAAATATTATTTGCTACTCATCTTGTTGTTTGCAAAAGCTGAGTATCAGAGAAATTGAAGAATTAAGATCAAACTTCCTTTTACGAAGTAAGGATGAGAGAAATTACTATTTGTGTGCAACAGTGAGGCCGGACAAAAACTCATTTTCGTATTTTTTAAATGTTTGGAGGTTTGACGCAAAGCTTACAAAGCAGTTCACGCAATCGGAAACTCACGACTTCAACGAATGCATAAAGACCCAACATTATGGGGATCCTTACAGGGTCGAACTGTTTCTCCATATGCTTTAAATGCAACTGCTTGGCTAAAGCATTCCATAGATGTGCACGGAGAAAAATTGCCTAGTTTCTTATATTTTCACTTGCCAGATAATTTTACAAAATTAGAAATATTTTTGATGTACAAAGAGTTTGCAAAAACAAAAAATGTTACCTGCTTGAGTTACTCATATTTTCTTAGAATTTGGAAAAGAGATTTTGGATTGGTAAAGATTCCCAAAAAATCACGAATGATAGTATGCTCCACTTGCGAGTTTGTTAAAGTCTGCAAAACAACTTACAAAGACCAATGACGAGAAAGGTAAATATTAATCAAATTTGTCATTCATTTTAATACTTTCTGTTTTGAAAAAATTTATGTTGCAGTCTTTTTGAACACCATTATGGTATGATCTTTATTCTATTAAATAAGTGAATCATTGTATTTTCAGTGGATGCTACAAAAGCTCTTCAACTGCACAGAGATCAACAAACAATTGATAGACCAAAGCTGGCCAAGCATCGAAAGAAATGTTTGGAATGTCCACAAAAATATCTGGGCTTTGTGATTGATGGCATGGATCAGAAGAAAACAATGTTCTCATTTTGTCAGAGTGCCCAAAATTTTGAACGAGGCAAATTTTATTCAAGTTCATCTCGTTGGAGCACTTGTGTTTAATGGCACTTTGGAGTCCAAGGTCTTTTTTAATTATCCCAATGTTTGAAATGATCCAAACTTGACGATCATCATTGTCAATAAGATAATTTGCGAATTTGGTGAAAATCTTCCAAAAATACTTTATTTGCAGCTTGACAACATTGCTAGGGAAAATAAAAATCAAACTGTTTTGGCATACTTGTCTATGCTAGTGGAGAAATTATTTTCAAAAAAGTAAAAATAGGATTTTTGTTGGTAGGACATACCCACGATCAAATTGATGAAATGTTTTGTTGCTTTTCTAAGAGGTTGACATGCAAGAAAGCATTTTCATTACCAGTGCTTCAAAGCATTGTTGAGGAATCGTATGTGCCAAAGCCAAACGTGTCATTAATCAGACACACATATGATTTTCGTGATTATGTTAAGCAGATTGATGCGTTGCTAATATTAATGATATTAGCTTTCAGCACCAGTTTAAAATTAAATGTAACGAATCAGACATTATATTATTATGGGGCAAACTATTTTCAAATTTAGTTTCGTGGCTACCTCTTGAAGGAGTTCGATTTTTGCTTAACATTCCATCGACTCAAATCAAGCTTGCTAAGTTGTCTCCTTTGAAGTCCTTGCTAGAAGAACAAAAGGTGCAAAGAGAACATCGTGAGATTGATCCATTTGCCTCATTAATTTTTTTGGAATCAAGTATTCAAGTAGCTTATCATTTTGTTTGATCAACATTGGTGGATGGACTTTTTCGAGGAACAAAAAATCAGTTTGATCAATCTCGAACATACATCAACAACTGATGAATTTCATTGGCCTCATAAATTAGGAACATCAACTACGACTGTCGAACCTTCAAATCTTCCTCGAGATAATGATTTCCTGCAACTTGTGCAAGGTGAGGAACGTGAAATTTATGTGGGCTCAAGGAAGAATAGGCAAAGTGTAAAAGCTGCAAAAAAGAAATGGCGCGGTGTTTTGAATGAAATCCAAATTGGAAGCCTTGTTGCACTTCTAGCTTCAGAAAACAATGAAGGACATCCATTTTGGTTTGCCAAAGTACTTGGTATTATTCAAAATAGCAATCAAACAAAAGTACTACGTGTCCATTGGTTGCGCACCACTTAAACGAATGCCTTTTTGGGAAGGTACGAACTCGAAATGTTGCAAGTAGGTCCAAAGGGCAAGAGAAAGAGATTGCCAAAAAATCAACCAAGAGTCAACGATTTGAATCTACAGGACGTAGATTAGGGGTCCAATAGAATTCAAGAGGCTATGATGAGGGGTCCAATAGGATGCACAGAGGGATCTCCACACACTCTATATGTACTTCTCCTTATGATCATTAATCAAGGTGAGTTTTTGAGTCAAACTTTTTAGTGAGATTTGCTTGTTGTCTGTTCTCTCTCTACACAAGTTAAAATTAGCTCTCTTCTCTCTACCCAAGGAGAGGAGCTTAATTTTCCTTTGTTTTTTCAAGAAGCTTTTCTTTTCATGTGTATGAACTTTGGTTATCAACTATTGCATCCATCTTTTGCCTCTATGCCTTGCTTTTTGATCTAGATCTTGGAAATCAATCTAGAATCCATTGGCAAGTGCACAAGCTTTCTTAGGAGATCAATCACATACTTTAGGACATTCCCACATGTGTGAAATTTTACATACTGGACCCTAATCATATCCTCTTGCATTCTATCCCTAATCATGGCCTCTTAAATTCTATTGGACCTCTAATGAGGATCTATTGATTCCTATTGGACCCCTTGACCAAGATTGACTCTTTGACTCTTTGACCATGATTCCTATTGGACCCCTTGACCAAGATTGACTCTTTGACTTCACCACTCTTCAAATTGCATTGTCACAAGTGTCAAGACCCTATTCATATGCCTATCTAGCTCAAGATTACATCATGATTCACTTTTAACTCAATAGAGGAATTACATGTGGATATTGCCAATTTGCCATCTATGCCAATTTTTGGCCCTATCAAAACTCTACACAAAGAAGCTTGACATAAAAACTTTATGAAATCCCTAAAGCTATGATAAACTATTTTACACATGTGGGAACATGCTCCACACATGTGAAATGTACTTTTAAACATAAAAGACATAAAATTGCCAAGCTAGAATTTTGCCAGTTTTTCACAAACATGTCTCTTTTCTCCATTAAGATATGTGAAGGAAGAACTTGCAGGTTTTTGCATGATGTGTGAATGGTATATAGACATCGTTTGATATTATTTTTTGGAATGAACTAATGTTGATGGATGGGAAATACTACTAAGTGAGGGATGGCTAATACTCAAGATGTGGCTTCACCACGGATTCAGGTATTATGCTTAGCACTTTCTTTCTTTCTTTCATATGACTTAGGTACACTCTACGACATACGGTTTCAATTTCAGTTGACATATGTTTTAGGAACATTTTTATATATGAGTAAGTAGCTTCGAAAGAGCTTGTTGTTAAACAAATGAAACATAAAGATGGCTTACTTGAAGGGTGCATGAATATAGGGGTATTCATTAACTTAATTAACATATGCTATCGACTTTATAAATGAACTAGCTTGCACTTATATAGTGATTGTTGATTTATAAGAGGAAAGAAATAATGCATTGTATGTATAATGCTAGGCTACCAAGGTAGATAAGATTGTTAGATATGGGTTGATAATTTTGGTTAGTTGGTATGGCATGGATTTTTCGTAACTACTTACCATAGTACATAGACACTAATGAGTATACATGAGGTCTAAGAGGTCAGTACGACACGGATCTACCCTTATACTCGGTGACAATGAAGAGACTATACCCATTCTGCTATTGATAAATAATTATAGTTTTTTCTTGCATTCTATTATATACTAACATTTATAATGATTTCTTGCCCTCATACTGATCCGTATGGCATATGCCTTGATACAGTTGTGTTGGGGCAATATGTATTCCTATATTGATATTGTTGTCAGGAAAGATTAGATTATGTTACGTACTCTGCTATCCAAGCTGTCATGTAATGAGTCTAGTTTTGGACATGGATAACATCTGATGCTCAGTTACAACACTTGTCTTCCCCACTATACTAACTTGTGTGATTTTGTGTTATGGGATGATGGCAGGTAACATCTGAGAGTCTTGAAACTTGCCTCATTTTACTATACTTTGTACTGTAAGATTTCATGCAGCTTTTTTATAGCTTGTTATGCTATAAAATAAAAGGGTTCAAAAGGTTTGGTTTTGCTTTGTCAAGGGGGACTATGTGAGATCTCTCTCTCTCTCCACATTATTCACCTTAAAAACTTGTAATTTTTAAATCTATAATCCATGGTATGTACAAGCTTATACTGCAACTTTTCAATCCATGATTTCCGCTCCTTAGTTCATGATTGCCACTTCTTAGTCCATGACTGCCACTTCATAATCCATGGCAAAACCTCTAGAGCATACATGGGACAACCACATAGCCTGTGGCTATGTGGCCATGCACTTAAGTGAGTTTTGATGCTAATTATGGTAAAAATGAAGATGTATTTGCCCAATCAAAAAATGATATTTTTTTACAAAAAATGAAAATAACTTTGCATATTAAAAGCTTTGTCTCTTTGGTTTTCTTTGTACGTGTCAATGAGTAGACAAGGAATGAAAATTTGTTTTGATCATTGAGCTAAGATTTATTTTGATCACTAAGCTACTCAAATGCATATTAAACAAGAGCGTTGTGGTTTACACTAAGGCATTGCCACAAATGGACTGAATAGATCATTTGATTGTGTAAGATTTGATGGAAGGTAATTAGCTATTTTCAAATATTAGTTGTCTTAGAAGTATAGCATAATTGGTTAGCATTTTCTTTCTTACCTCAAGGATTGAAATCCAAAGTGTGTTTGTAAATGCATAAAAATAATTTTTATTTATTGTTGTTCGTGTGGTGCAAGTTGAGACCTTAGGGATGCATGCAAAAAAAAAAGAGATGAATTCTTTGCTATTTATGGCTTGCATATAAAGGAGCATCTAAAGCATGGGCATGCATTTAGAAAGAGAGGGGCAAAAACTTTTTGCTACTGACGAGTTGCATGCAGAGGTGCATCTAAAGTACCAAGTTCTTGCAATGACGTCCTTAGCAATGTGTCAAAGGTTTTTGTGTGCACACACCCTCATAATGTAAGACATTGACTTTAATGTTGACTTTTATAAAAAATCCAATTGACCATCTTCAACACATAGTATTGCCTTTTGCAAGGCAATGCCAAAAACACAAATTTCTTCGATTGTAGATAATAAGTGATCTTTTGTTGGATATCTAGTTATCAAGTTCTCATTTTTAACACCTAGTACCATTTTTTATCTTTATATGAAGATGATGTTACGTTATGTTGTATGGCCTTTTTGGATATAATCCAATAAGTATTAGTGGGCATTATTCCTCCATAAGTGACACGAGGTTTTGCATTTGCATTTATGTAGTTCACTCTTGTTGATCATCTTTCGGCTTTTGGAAGAAGCTCTTACAAGAGAGGATATCTAGTCAATCTTACATGAAGAGAAAATGAAACAAATGTGCTAATTGGCCTCTTCTTTTGGAAAATTATAGATTATTGTGATTATGATAAGTTACTTGTTGACATAAACTACACTTGATTACATAATAGCATATAGCTTGAAGGGCACATAACTAATGATGTTACTTTCACAAATCAAGATTGAAATTATATGGTGTGGCCTTAGGTAGCCCTCCAAAATTTAGTTACTATATAATGGATGTTTAGATGCATATTATGGAGATTAATGGTGACTCCTACTATCAAGCCACAATAGAGAGAGTCCAGACATGATGTTGAGCCATTGAGTTTTAAAATATGTTAATATGCAAATAGAGAGTTAGTGATGTCATAAGATAAAGCTTAGAAAAAATATACATGCATTGAAAAAAGTCAAGATCTGCATTAGAACAATAATCTAGAAGAAAGAGAAATCTTAGCCAACCAGCACTATTCCTGTCTCATCAGTATCCAAGCTATGCGGGTTTCAGAAGAATCGGGAATTTCTTGGCTAGACCTAGTGTTGAGTAAGAAGCAAATGATAATCACCAAGATCTTTTAAATAAAACAAAAATAGGGACCGTAATATGTAGCCAGAGTCACGAAGGCAGAGACGAAATACAAAATACTACAAACAAAGTGGGCTCCTTAGCTTCTCATTTTTCTGGATTCTATTATTAATAATCATAAATATTAATCCTAACTGAAATAATAAAGAACCTAGCCTCCTGAGTAAAAGAGCTTTCTGCATATTTGTTGTGTGAAGGGATCTTTATCCAATCCTCCTAGAGACTAAAATAAAAAGGATAGCATTCAGAAGCTCCATGTTCCTAAATAAGAGTAAAGTTATGATCTTCTTGAGTAGATTTAGGCATATGGCAGGCCTTAGATGTCTCCGTCCCATAGTTCTTCTGGGTTCTTAGGATTTTCCTTGGGATTACAAAAGAACTCACAAGGGAAAGATCTACATTGCTCAATTTTACTTATTTGGGTGATGTCGTCTTCAGAAAGCTCCCAGCTGAATATATCAAAGTTTTCTGCTATTCGTTTTGGATTGAAACTTTTGGGCAGCACACTAGCTCCAGTCTGCACTCCCCAGCGCAATGCCACCTGAAAGCAAATTGCAAGGCTGCACTATTCATACTAGGAGCATGCTTGAGTTGACATTTGAAAAAAGAAAGAAAGAATTGCAACCCAGATAACTAAATTCCATTGCCATTAACTCAGCCTGTACAACAGGCCTTTTCAAATATAGCAAAATGAGAAAGGCTGAGGGAATTCTTCAATACCCACCTGAGCTGGTGTCTTGCCACGCTTTTCTGCGATGCTTTGAACAACGGGATTATTTATGACACTTTGTGTACCATAAATAGTTCCTGGAGCGCCAAGAGGTGACCACCCACTGACATGGATGCCCTTGGCGTCACAAAATGGTTTCAGTTTCTTTTGTTGCCACACAGGATGCCTCTCAACCTGCATAGGATTAGATAATGAGCTGAATCACATCAGAACTGATATCAATGTGATGATGCTATGCAGGATAAACACATGCCAGAGCTTAAAAGGTAGAAAAGAAAGTGTGGATCTGAGACAGCTGCACTCAGAACGCCCCCTATAAACTAGAATGTGTAACAATATCCACTAATGCAAAATTTAATGACAAACATTTCATGAAAACTGTGCTATTGTGAGAAGTACTAAATTTGATCAGAATGAAGAATTTTATTCCAAAAACTTTCAACCGAGCAGATTCAACTACTTTGAAGACGCTGGCATACCTGATTAACAGATGGAACAATCTTGGCATAGTCAAGCAAGCTTGTCAATTTTTCCACGCTGAAGTTACTGACACCAATGGCATGTACTAGCCCTTTTTCTACACATTTTTCTAGTGCTTGCCATGTTGCCTTGATGTCAATGGGTAAAAAGTCATCTCCTTTGGGGGGAATCGCCACACCTTTCTTGAACCTCAAAGGCCAGTGTATCAAGTAGAGATCAATGTATTCTAGCTGCAAAAGACTGCGATAAAATTTGATTACTGTGGGAAAAGCCACATGACAAAAGAGCGTCTTCCAGAAATTTGTACATAAGCACGCAAACACTTGGAAGTGATTTGAGAAAGGTATGCAGAAACAAACAAGGTGATTCTTTATTGCTGATATAAGTAAATCTACCATGGACCAATTTCAGACTCAAGAGCGAAACTCAGTATTTCATTTATTACTGGACCTTGAGAGTGACACAAATGATCGAGCTAATGAACTTGCCTATCCATTTTAGGCATGTTGTTGTTACAAGACTAAACAAACACCACGTATGGACATGTAAAGACCAGAAACTCTCTCAGTTCCTTTTAAAGAGTAAGGTATGCATAATTACTCTCCTCCCTCCATTAGGTTGCAAAGCCCATAGACTTGCTAGCGTAAGGGACATTACACTGGGAATGCCATGAACTTTACACAGCAATCCAATGACGTCCATAATTACGCCTTTTGCTATTGGTGGAATTTTGGAGGTTTCTGACACCTGCCCGAAGGTAAAGACTTGTAAAGTCCTGTCGGCAGGATTTTATCTAGAACATTATATTATATTTCGGATGATTCTTTTCTTCTTTTACTACAGTGGAGCATGGATGCAGTTGAAATGCACCCATCCACCACGAATACGAATCACCAAGAGAATGCTGTACCTGAGACTCTTCTGTACTGCTGGCAACACATCTTCAGGCTCATGATCCGTATTCCACAATTTAGAGGTGATAAAAACCTCCTCTCTACTCACCAACCCACTCCTGAATGCTTCAGCTAGGGCTTCACCTAGAGCTCCTTCAGTCTCATAAATGGTCGCAGTATCAAAGTGCCTGTAGCCAACCTGCAAACACCTTCAGATGATCTTAGCTAGCATGAAGTTCATGGTATCTTGTTAATGAAAATCACAGTTTTCATTCCAAACGATTGCAACCAGAGCCAGTTGAGGATCAGAAAAGGTATTCAGGGAGCGTGCTTGAAAAAATCGAAATGTAAGATTTGAGGGATGTGTTTACTAGAATGAACCTTGGCTGCAAGACCCGTTGGGAACAATGTTCAACAACGAAGGAGGAAGAAAAGGATGCAAGGAACCTTTTATCCTTGAGATTTATAAGTAAAAATAGCTACAAGTAAAAAAGCTACTATTCTGAAACTAAGCGATAAAATGTAAACAATTGGCCGGTTTGTAGCTCTCGAAAGAGCACTGAATTCATCTCAGGAGTCAGGTGCCAACATGATGAGCTACCACAAGATCCTAGGAGATCGTACTTATCAAGTACTGTTCAGAAGATACTTAAAGGGACAAAGGACCCAAAACTCAGACGGAAAGCAGAAAATATAGGGCATTTGGTGAGGAACCTGACCTTGATGGCATGCAGCACAGAATCAACAACTAGAGATTGATCACCTTCCAGGAGGATTGAGCCCAACCCAATGGCAGGAATAGATTTGCCGGTGTTCAGAGGTAAGTTTATAATCGCAGACGCCATTGGTTGGACACTCGTGTGATATGAACGCTAATTCTCTGCAAACGTCCTTAATACTTACTCCTTTACCTTACCTTCAGCTCAAACAATCAACCCACCTGGCCTACTCGCACTCCTCGCAGCATGAGCAAGGTAAAGTGATATTCATATGTGTTCCCAAAAACGCCAACGTATATATCCCGTCACAGAGAAGCCGTGCTGAGCCCGTGCTCTACTAAAAAGACTTAAGAAGAAAAAAATTTTGAGCATTAAGGAGGACATTGACTAATAACGAGTACTAGTCAAGATTGAGAGTGAGGACTGACGCCCACCATCCCTTCCAATGCTACACTCCTACACATACTCTATTATTATATACATGATATATACACAAGGTTGTCTAGAAGCATTTTGGGGAAAGGTCACCTACCGATATTGTTCAATCACTAAAGAGCCTTTGGTCAAACGAGATATTCCAAATGCCTTCCCAAAGGTAGAACAATCAAGGAGGTGGACTTTCCCTCATATAAAACAGATTTGATCATTTTTTTGTTCTTGGGGGCATTCACAGTTTACAAGCTTGGAAACAATTATCTCAAGAGTATTTCCATATTCCAATCTTTAGAACTGTGAGTGCCGTTGCATTTGTTGGCCTGACAGTGGAAGAAGCAAAATTATTGGCTTGGGACCACAATATTGATCAGGACTACCAGATGAAGATGACTGTGATACAAAGAATACGATCTTCTCACAAAGAATACATGACAGTCTCCAAAGTAGAAGATGTGAATCAACTTGAGCTGAAAGCACTTTGTGCTCAAAAGATAGGCCTGCCTTTTGATTCGAGAAATCCTACGCAGAGCCTTACAAAATACGATAATTTTTTTCAGCTTGCTTTTCGTAGTGGCCAGGTAATTTGTTTTGCTATGCTCGTCATGGAATGCTCTGGTCATAATATATGTTGTAATCCTGTTAAATTGTTTTTATCAGAGTAAAATTTGAACTCAATTTTAATATTCCCTAAGTTTTTTATCAAATAATTTTTTTTTTAATTTTTGGTGTGAGCCCTTGTTGATAAAATTTTTGATAAATGAGAAACTTTTCAAATAAAAGACCAACCTACTCAGGGTGCCTCAAAGTCAAAAAAAAAAAGTTGTGAGCACTCAAACTCTGAAGCCAATCCCTAAAGAAATGGGAATATCAGAGTGGAAGAACATGCAAGGGATTAGCTCTTCAGAGCTGCTAATAACTGTTCTTTCTAGAGTTGCCGATGGTCAACTTTCTCTGGCAAAAATGAGGAAAGAATTTCAAAGGTAATGATCATAATCTAAATATTTATTTTCATGTTACCTTTTGTAATAAAGTGATTTTCATAATTTGGTTGGATTTTTAACAATTATATTTTTTAAATGCAGGCACAAATTATTTATGAAAGTTCAAGAAGCCCTTGTGACAGGGTTAAATTGTTAAGATTTCGATGAGTGCCAGAGGCTTTATCCTTTGAGCAGCCGAAATAAATCCTTGCGTCCATTTCTGATTTTGTTTAGAGACATGGTATTTAGTTCACCCATGCTTAGCATAGGTGCTTATTAATTGCTTCTTTTCTATATTCTATGTCTCCTATGCTAAGCATAGCTTTTTCTTTATTTAATATTTTGTTTTGATAAGTTAAGTCTCCTATTCTATTTTATATTTTTTGTCTCCCATGCTAAGCATAGCTTTTTCCTTTTCAGTCTCCCGAAAACAAGAAAAACAAAGTCCTTCCACAGCAATTCAAGAGACATATTCTGAAGGCAAAAGCAGAAAAAAGGGACAGGGAGAGAAGCGATGTTCTCCCACGAGTAATATCTCGCTTGCTAGCGGACTTCTTGGATCTCTATGGATCTTGCTCACAAAACTTGTCTCACTCACAGGCGGACTTCTACTTGTGTTCTATGCGCTATCTATGTTCTATCTGCTAATGTATATATCTTATACATTCTGAGTAGCATACCAGATTAGATAGACTAAACAATCTATAACTAATCATGGATTAAAAGAGAAATGGGTTAGGCACATCCTAACGCTCTTTCACTGACGTCATCATATCAGATCAGGGTTTTGTACTTCATGGTACTTGCATGACCTTCTTGATCCTTTGGAGCGTGAAGGTCGAAAAGTGTCGCAAAGATTTTCGTGTCACTTCGAGCCATTTGACTTTCTCCTACTGTATCATGAATAATTTTCTCTTTTTGTGTTCGTGTCTCTTTGTCAGGGTGTTCGCGAACATTTTCACTTCGTGTCTTTTCATGATGTTCGCAAACTTTTTTGCTTCATGTCTTTTCGTCAGACTAAGGGCTGAAAGCTAACAAAACTTCGGTAATAGAAACATTTTGTTTCTTCAATGGATGACAACACATTATGACTAACTGCCAAGTGTGATCTATGACTAGATGAAGTAAAGTAGAGTCTTAGCTTAGCTCATAGTGCAAAGCTCTATTTATGTTTTTCTTTATAGGTTTTGAGTATTTCTATTAGTGCTTACTACTTATCAATGGAAGTGCATCAGACAAAGTACACAGTTTCATCCTTTGGTTTATGCTCTCAATATTTGATTTTTACATGCTCTCATCAATGTATCTTCTTATTGCGTTCAATATCATGTTAGAATGAATGCTTCTCTATAGTTATTTGTAGCTAGTAAATCTTTTATTGTTTCGTCTGATTTGTTGAATACTTCAACGTTGAAATATTCTATACAATCACTTCACAATTGTTTGGCTACAAAATCACTTTAGTACTAATGATTTCAAAGTTAGTTGCTAAAAGATTGAACGTGACTTCTGTCATTATAGCTTTGTTTAATTATTAATAGGCATAGTCATACATAGTAAGAAGGCTCATTATGCTGTGCTCTAACTTCAGCATCACACTTCCACTACTTGGTGACTCAATTGCCATGTTGTTCCCCATGATTACTCTCCTTTCTTGGTGATTTTCAACATAGTTTGACAACATGCCTTTGTCATCTGTCATGTGTGATGCGGCACTGGAATCCAAGTACCAGTTCTCATCATTTTCTATGTTGTCTTCAGAGCTTGTAATCTCGATAGGACCACCTAGTACAACTACAAATACCAGCCCATTGCCATGCACATAAGACGGGGTCCAGATTTGACCCTCGTCCCTCATGCGACAATGTCTATGGCAATCATGTGGCAAATGGCTTGTCAATAGATATATGGCATTGTCACACCATCAAAATTTTCCGTCGTAGGATATGACTAGAACATGATGAACCAAATAGAATGTGAATGAAATGATTCCTCCATGTTTCAAACTTTGAACTCTCTGAAAAATCATAGCAACCAAACAATAAATGTGAGTGATGACCATTTGCTTGCTTGTCTCCTCCAACTTTGTCCTTTCTTTGTGGCAAAATTCCTAAAAATTTGCCACGTGTGGCAAAATTTTTCAAAGAGCGATTTTGTGCCACGCCTGGCAAAATTTGCCATGCGTGGCAAAAAATTTGAAAATTTTTTGGGCACGACATGGCAGTGCCACGCGTGGCCATGTAGCAATTTTGGAACAAAAAAAAACCTGCGAAATGAAAAAATTAGGGGTATTCGCAGATCGATTTGAGATTGTTGAAGAGAAGCTTTTGAGAGAGAGAGAGAGAGAGAGAGAGAGAGAGAGAGAGAGAGAGAGAGAGAGAGAGAGAGAGAGAGAGAGAGAGAGAGAGAGAGAGAGAGAGAGAGAGAGAGAGAGAGATACTTTTGTTTGTTGGTTTTTCATTGTTTATTGGTTGATTAATGAAGGATTATTCATTGTTGGCTTTTGTAGAAGAAAGTGATGCAATTTTGAAGGAAAGGAGACAATCCAAGCAAATACTGAGGTATGTTATTCATTCTAAATGTTGCTAGATTACATTTGAATCATAAAGTTTATTTTATAGTATGTTCTACATCAAATTGATGTAAATTACATTTGATTTATAAAGTGCATGTCATAGTAGTTTGATTTTTGTTGATTACATTTGTAATCTAACAATGATTCTTTGATTTGTAATCTAACAATGATTTGGTTTTCATTGTTTGCTTTTGTAGGAAAAAAAAAAAGACATGCATCTAAGGAATTAAAGACTATCCAAACAATAGATGAGATATGTTCTACATCTTAAATTGATGTGTTTGCTTTCCATTGTTTGTATATGTTTCCAACAAATTATACATGATGAAATAGAATAACATAAACAATAAACAATCATTTCATGGATAATGAGATAGAGATGATGAAATATAAAAGTTTATATTCATATTCCAAAAAAGTATACATATTCGCATTTAATTCTTAAAAAGGGCTTTGATGCTAACACCTTTTTTTCTACTTTTGCAAGTAAAAAAAATACATCAAATCTAAGAAGTAATTATAGGCTTCTTGCTCATTGCACTCTTCTCCCTCATCGTCATCCGAAGCCAAATCTTGTCCTTCATCTTCGCCTTCATCCCCTTCTTCTCCTTGGTTTCCTCCCATACTTTCTTTCACAAAGGAAGCGGATGTCCTCTACATACACATTCACAGTACAAATGAATGATTATTAGCCAAACACATGTCATAAAAATGAAATGAAAATTATGTGCCAAAAATATATGAAATACAAATTATGTAGCAAAAATCCACCCTTGGATATATGCCTTGTGCTGCAAGATGATCAACCAAGGCACTATAGTCTTGGCGATATCCAATGTTGTACTCGGCGTATTTGTGCCCATAATCTTCAACCTACATCAACACAAATCAAATAATTAGAAAAAAACAAAAATTATTAATAAACAAAAAGCATATCAAACAGAAGTAGCTAAAAGATAATTGCTTACAAATTGGACATGCATATTAGCCTTGCCTCCCAATCTAAGATGAGATTGGCCTAGAAGATTAAGCCTTGATTTTGTTGCCTCTCTTTGTTGCTTAAAGTGCTCGGGATTTGGATGTTTGGATTCATAAATAACCTTCCCCCAATCTTTTTTAGATGCCCATCCCAGCCTCTTCTTGCCTTTACTACATAATCTTCTTAATGATTGGCACTTATGAGGAATGTGCATACACATACTCGTCTTCGCCCATTTGTCATTAAATCGATTTGGTTGTGGAAACTCATGATATAATATCTCAAGTATCTTGTCTTTGTCCCCTCGGTTTTGTTGCTCTCAAGGGTAAACAAGTCATGACCAAAGTATTTAAGAGTAAGGTCGTGCAATCTATTGATGAGGACCATACCTCTAATGTCCATGATGATGGAACCGTCCTCATCAAGGTCATAAAAGACATTCGTGGATTCTTCCGATGGCATCTCTGTTGAAATGAATCCACGATCTTGTTGATCGGAATCTCTTTCGGAAAGACAAAGGGCTTTCATCCTTTGCCTTTCCTTGGGAGATAGTATAGTATAAAAATCTCGCACTCGATTAGAATATGATCCTGAAGCTTGTCCTCTTCCATCGGAAGAGGATCTTGGCTTTCTTCTTGATGCTCCACTACCATTAGTAGACATGACTATTGAGAAAAAAATAAAAAGTTGTGAGAAGAACTTGGAGAGAGATATGAAATGTGAAAATTGAAAAAGAATGTGTGTGTGTGAGATGTGTGAGAGAGTGAGAGAGAACAAAAATGAAATAAAAGAGTGTCTGCAAAATGAAAAGGAGATATGAAAGAGTGTGTGAGAGAGAAAGAGAGATTGGAGATTGGAGAGTGAAAGATGTGTGTGTGTGTGAGAGACAGAGACTCGAGATATTGGAAAGGGAAAGATGTGTGTGTCTGTGTGAGGGAGAGAGAGATAGAGATAAAAGAGTGGAGAGAAATGAGAGAGAGAGAGAGAGAGAGAGAGAGAGAGAGAGAGAGAGAGAGAGAGAGAGAGAGAGAGAGAGAGAGAGAGAGAAGAGTGGAAATAAATGAGAGATTGATAGTGAGAATGACCTCAAAAAATCCACAAGAAAACATGAAGAAATATCAAAACATGATATATTTATACACTTTTTGGGTTTCAAGTGTCGCATGGCTCTGCCACGGAACTTTTAGCAACGAGTGGCACTGCCACGTATTTTTTTTTTGCCTAAAAATCTGTGTGCATGGTAGGTGTCATATAATGAGTGGTCTGTCAAAAAGACATATTATGACACTAAAAAAGTGATTTGACTTGTATTTTATAAATTTGTTTTGAAGGAGAAATATGAAGAGTGACAAGACTTTTTATTTTTTTACATGAAATTTGAAGGACAAAACATGTGAGTGATATGATATATTTTGGGTACAGGAGGAGCATGTTTCCTTTGAAGATTTGATGATTTTTTAAAAAGGACAAATGAGTATTAATCATATTTTGCCTATGAGTCAAACAAAGTGATGGGTAGAAGAGTGCACATTGGAGAGAGTGGAATGTTATAAAAGTCCAAGATCATCCCATAAATAGTACCCTTGAAATTCAAGATCATCACATGGGTGATTGATGTCAAATTTGAATTATCTTGAGTAGTAGGAGACAATTCCATCTACAAGGGGCCAAAATTGATTGTCTCAAATTGTAGATTGTACTGAATTCACACGTGTGGGATGCCCTACACATTTATTTTTGATCTCCTAAGTACAATAACACCATAAAGATCATACTAGCATTGGTTGTCAATAGGAAAGCTGATCATACAAGCAATATTAGAAGCAAGATCTGTCAACAAAACATAAGACAAAGCATCATAAATGCCTCTACTCAGCTAGAGAGAGAAAATAGCAAGTACAAAACTCGTGGAGAGAGAGAGGGCACAAAGAGCTTGTCTACAAATTTGCATTATACACAAATTCCATCATATTCTCAATGAGAGTACATCACATATATATAGATCCATGGACTCTTCTCCTACTTTGAGTTGAATTGGAGTTGTGGATCCACCTCTCAAGCTATCTAGACTTATCCAAGCCACCTCACTATGTCTAATTGTGCCACATAGTCTTTTCATGCATTAAATGTGGCATGTGAAGTACAAATGGCAATTCCTATAATAGCTCGAGTTTCTACTTCTACCTACCTTGAATATTTTATTCTAAGATGGGTCTATACTAAGCCAAAAGAGCTCAATTCATCTTTGGCATTTTCAGGACCCATACTCACAATATTAGATAGATTTTTCAATATTTTGACACTCCTCCTAAAAATGTATCTAATGTGGATCAAGCATTGATCTTGAGATAAGACCAAGATTAGACCTATGCTTCGAGAAGGCACTTTTGCAAAGTGGCTTTGTAAGAAGATCAGCAATACACGAAGATGTGTCGACATGTTCTAAGTTGATTTCACCTCCAATGAGCTTTTCCCTTACAAAATGGTGTGCCACTTCTATATGCTTGCTTCTTGCATAAAAAATAGGATTGTTTGCAAGAGCTTGTGCCGATATGTTGTCACATTTGATCAAGGGAAGATCATCCTCTTTGATGCACTTTAGCTCCATGATTAACCTCTTGATCCAAAGCACCTCTTTAGTTGTTATAGTGAGTGCTTTGTACTCAGCCTCACAAGATGATAGAGATATGGTATCCTGCTTCTTTGAAAGCCAAGACACAAGATTGTCTCCAAGAAAGATAGTATATGCATTAATGGACTTTTGATCCATTTTATCACTAGCAAAATCGGAATCTGAATAGCCAATAATGGTTAGATCTTCATTCTTGCACAATAAACCATAATCTTGAGTAGAAGATACATATCTTAGAACTCTCTTGGCCATCTTCCAATGTTGGATCTTGGGATCTTGCATAAATTGACTCAATTTGTGCACACAATAGCTCAAATCGGGTCTAGTGATAGTAAGCCAAATTAAAGAGCCTATAAGACTCCTATAAAGTGTGATGTCCTCGAAGGATCTTTCATCACCTTTAATAGGATCTTTTACATGTTGCTCCATAGGAGTATCTATGCCTTTACAACTTTGCATATTGAATTTTCTCAACATAGAAAAGACATATCTAGATTGACAAATAAAAGCATACTCTTCATGAAAATCAATCTCAAGGCCCAAAATGTAATGGATCTCTCCTAGATCTTGCATTTTAAATTCTTTTGCTAATGCATCTTTGGTTTCTTGAACTAGCATCAAACAACTTCCACTAAGAATAATGTCATCTACATAGATTAGGAGAATGACAATATTACTACCATCAAATTTTAAGTACATAGAAGGATCATAGTCACTAAGCACAAACACTAATGAAAGCAAAAAGTTGTTGAGTCTTGAATACCATGATCTAGGTGCTTGCTTTAAGCCATAAAGACTTCTAAATAGCAAACACACCTTAGATTTATCCTTGATAAATCCTTGAGGTTGTTCCATGTATATCTCCTCCTCAAGATAGATATTCAAAAAAGCGTTGGAGACATCAAGTTGAAACAGTTTCCACTTAAAAAATAAGGCAAGAGAGATTATGATTCTTATTGTCACCATCTTTGCTACAAGAGCAAAGGTTTCTTCATAGTCAAGGCCATATATTTGTGCAAAGCCTTTAGCACATAATCTTGCCTTGTACTTGTTGATGGAGCCATCATGATTGTACTTGATCTTGAACACCCACTTGCATCAAGGCATCATATTCAATCTTCATGGCCTCATACCACTCCTTGGTATTGAGGGCTTTTTGAACGTCTTTGGGCTCCTCATGAGAAACAAAATAAGAATAAGTGGAATCAAGATCCACTTGTTTTCCTTTGTCATCATAAGTGAGCCTCTTGAGCTCGGATCTCTCCCTCATGGATCTTCTAGGAGTGAAAATCCGAGGACTTCCTTCTTCAAATCTTGACTCCTCCATATGTTGACTGTCTTCAATAACAATAGGTGATAGATTTTGAGGTTGTTTGATCTCGGCCCCTCCAAGATTGGACTTTTCGTCTTCATGAAAAACTACATCTCTACTATCAATTACTTTAGAGGTAGAGAGCATGTAGATTCAATAGGCTTTCTTGTTGGATGAATATCCAACCATTACTCCTTTGCTTGCACAAGGATCATCCTTCTTTCTCGTTTCCAAGGGAATATGGACAAAGCATATGCATCCAAATACTCTAAGGTGTTCAACCTTAGGTTTCTTCAAATAGAGTGCTTCATATGGTGACTTTCCTCCAAGTACAACATGAGGGAGTCTATTGCAAAAATAGTTTGAACAATTGATAGCCTCACCCCAAAAGTCTTTTGGCAAGGATGCCTCAATTCTAATGGTTTTGGCACATTCACACAATGTTCTATTCTTTCTTTCAGCCAAACCATTTTGAGATGGTGTATATGCACACGAAAACTCCCTTTTAATGCCTTCAAGCTCACAATAATCATGAAATTTATTGGAAGTGTACTCAGCACCTCCATCACTTCTAAGAATCTTGATTTTGTAAAAAAATTGCTTTTCAACTAGAGCTTTGAACTTTAAGAAATAGTCAAACACCATAGATTTTGAAGCTAGAAGATATACCCAAGTAAATCTAGTGAAATCATCAATGAAAGCTACAAAGCAAGTAGCACCACCCTTGCTCTTTGAAGATGAGAACTGCACATCCGAGTGTATGAACTCCAATGGATGTGTAGTCTTGATAGATGACTTTGAAAAAGACTTCTTATGAGACTTAGATATGGCACAAGCCTCACATGGCTTGAAATTCTTGAAGATAAGATTAGGCAAGCCAATAGCTTTGGCTTTCTTGACCATGGACACCATAGAATTATAGTTAGGATGTCCCAACCTTCTATGCCATAGTTCCTCCAAAGACATATGAGTAGCAAAAGCACTATCACAAGAGTTAGCATACTCTTTGGGATCAAGTTTGTAGATTCCACCATATCTAGACCCAAATGCAAGAATCTCATTATGCTTCTTGATTGTACATGTATCAACATTGAAATTCACATCTAGTCCACTATCAAACAATTTCCCAACACTAATAAGATTTTTTGTTAACTTGGGAACAAAAAGTACATTAGATAGAGAAAGAACTTTTGATGAAGAAAGCTTTAAGGGAATGGTCCCTATGCCTTCAATAGCACACTCATGATCATTTGCTGTGTAGATGGACTTCTTGGCTCCTTCACAAGGTGTCATGGATGAAAAAGAATACTTGGAGCTATAGATATGTGAGGAAGCTCCACTGCTGATATACCATGAACCATCCTTCTTGAAAGGTGATGAAGAAAAACTCGAGACCATAAGAGATCTCTCTCCATCACTTGCATGAGCATCTTCCTTCATTAGAAATGTTGGCTTGCTTGAATTGACTCTTTTTCTTGAAGCAATTGGTGGCATAATGCCCCTTCTTGCCACAAAAGAAACACTTGATGTTTTTCTTCTTCTTCTTGGATGCGGAAGCTTGAGAGGACTCATCCTCATCTCCTTTCTCCTTGGAAATTGTTCTTGCTTGAAGAGGATTGGTGTTGATTCTTACTTCTTGTCTTGTGCTTGTCTTTGGTAAAGAGAGCTTTACCATTAATCTTGAGAGACAGTCTCTCCATTTTCAAGAGTTTATACTCTTGTCTTGATTCTTCAGAAATGAGCACACTTTGGAGTGCTTCCAAACTTGGTAGCTCCTCCTTAACTCTGAACAAGGTTGTCATATTCCTCCTTTAACCCACTAAGTATGACTTGAACAAGTTTATTTTGGTTGATGGAGTCTCCTATGAATGACAATTCTCTATGGAGGTCTTTAACTCTCATTACATAAGTTGAGGCACATTCATCACTTCTCTGTACAATTTGAAAAATTTGGTTTCTTAGTGTTAGAAGTCTAGAAGTATTTTTTGCCTCATAGATAGACTTGAGGGTATCCCAGGCATCTTTGGCATTAGTACAAGCACCAATTTCTCTTAAGATGTCATTTGAGACATTCATCTTAATATAATCATTAGGTACCCTTTTGGACTCAAAAAGGGCCTCTTCACTAATTATAATTAGTGTTAATGATGACACATGTCCAAATAAAATATTGACAACTGAGAGGGAATGGTCCATATGACATGGCAAATTCAATGGTGCAGATTAAATCAAGTGTGGGCCCACAAAGTACACCTCTAACATTAACCCTACATTAACCCTAGATCAAGCAATAACTATGCCTACAAGTTAATATCAACTAGCCTGTCTATCTACTAGCAACCATATCCTAAGTGAGCCTAGTCCTTATTTCAAATTTTGAATGTTCACAAGCTTGTATCTCTCATCTCTCTCTCATTTTGTAGTCACTCTCTAAACGACCTCTCTCTCTCTCTCATTATGTATACTCCACAAATATTCTATTTTTTTTGTTTTGGTTCACCTTATCTGAAGATGTACACACTATTTCGCATATCCTACATTATCATTACATCATCCATTATGGCCTCTACTCAATCAAGAAAGCCCAAGAATCAACTAGCTTCCATTGTTGCACACATCAAAGATTCTAATGAGCATTGGGTGCCCGATACATTTTCAACTTTTAAATGTGTTTACATGCAACCATCGGACAAAGGAACTCACAAGGTTGCAAAGAGGAAGCGAAACAACCAAGACTACCATTGGAAAGGAAGGATCCACGAATTCAAGATCGACCAAAATGGCGAATACCTTGCAAATGTGCAACACACATACATGCGTTGAGATATTTTATTGGATGTGACTGTTGCTGATAGAACCATACAGTCACATTGTAGGTCTCACCTCTTTTATTCTTGTGTTAACTATTATGTTTGAATTATTATTATGTCATTGTAATGGATAATAATGTTGCATTAATGCCTGGTGCAGATGTCTTTCCTTCAAATAGCTTCGACTGGCAAAACGTGAAGTCCTTCACTAGAAAATTCTCCGCCATACACGCCAAATATGGAGAACTAATCTATGGTGGGTTGGCATCCTCTGCCCTGATCAAAATGGGCATTTTCTTTTACGATCACGTCTACGAAGTTCCAAAAAAAAACTTTGACCAAGGCAAATTAGCACCAATTTCTGAGCCTGCAATCGATTCTCACAAGTGGCCATATGTTGACCAACTGACTATTGAATTAACAAAGAGGCAACTTCTCAAAGAGATTACTGGTAATATGAAGCCAACATTTGGATCCAAACGAGTCTACACTAGCATCTCTATGCCGATCACTGTATTTGTTGCCATATTTAAGACAGTCCCCTTTAGGAAAACAAACACGATGTGGGCATGGAAAGCAACAGAATCATCACTATTGGATAAGATATTTGTCACATGGGATTCAAAGGAAATGGAACATAAAGGACATTTAATAAGGTGTAAGCTCTCTTGTGAAACAATGACCATAAGGTATCATATTTCACGTCAAACATGCTCCTTAAGTTTCATCTATAGGCGATATAAGTTTGGTCATGGCCGATGGGACCCTCTGGACGCGGAGACGAATCAGCAAGAAGTGGAGATGTCCATACATTTGCCCCATGATGAAATACGAGAAATTCATATAAATAAGGAGTGCAGCCTAGAAGATCTTTGGCATTTGCTTGGATTGACTTTTGTTGATGTGCCAGTCGATTTTGTCTTCACTCGTAATGGACAAAATGTAAGTCCCTAATTTTCATCAGATTCCTGAATTTTAAATAGTAATGTTAAATAAATATAGAATTATTAATTTTGTGTCTGGTTTTTCAAATACGGAGGCGAGCCAAAAAAGATCATGAATGTGTTTCATTTTTACAAACAGGATATTAGGAGTCCAATGGGAATAAATGATTTAATCTAATGAAAAATAGAAAACACAATTAGTTGGTTGTGTTTTGACTCTATTCTAATATATTTGGTTATGTTTTGACTTTACTTTTGCGTTGTCACAATTTATATGTCTGTTACTACATTTGTGGATGTCCAAGGTTGAAACTTGTTAGGGTTTAAATCGTTTAGTGATATGCATTTTAATACTATTACTGGTTTTCTTTGAAGGTTTCTGCTAACTGGCAATTAGGATTTTTACTCATGAGCCTAGACAAGAACATACTATATTTCAAAAAGAGGCCAAAACTTTTATAGGGTCAATTACAAAAAATGGAACCCTTCAGCATATAAGAGTGCTTGGTGTGAAAGATTCAACTAGTTTCATCACATTTTGCAATATTTTCATATTTGGCATATTGAGGCCAAAACTTGTTTTAGACTTAGAGGTTGACTTTTCAAAGTTCATTAGTCTAATTTTATTTGAATAAACACTTTTTGAAAGTGTGGGAAAGATAGAATGTGAGTTTGAGTAGATTCAATTTGATTAAGTTGGGTACATCGAATCTAGACCCAAAATTGGTAGAGTTAGCATTTTGGTGGGAAAGCCAAGTGGCCAAATAGGGTTTGGACCTGCTATAAAAGGATGTAGCTCGTGGAGAGAGTCATCTTCTCTCTTCTCTATCTCATTTCATGCTTATACATGGTTCTCTTGGGTTCTACTATCCATTGGTGCACTATCTTGGTGATTGCTTGCAATTCTATGTGTAGAATGATCTATATTTGCTATTTTTGGACGTGTGAAATATAGTAGCTTGCTGGTTTTGTACGGACAGCAACAGTACATAATCATTTCATTCAAGTTTGATCAAGTTCTATTAGTGTTTGCATCTCAAATTGTGTGTAGATGCTTATTTTTTTACATTGGTGAAATTGGTAGTGTATTTCTCTTTCTAACCAAAGATCATTCAAGTAGATTGGATCTTAAGGATCTGAAATCTTTCACATGGTATCAGAGCTTGTGTTTCAGGTTATGAAGGAGAAAATCAGATCTATCAATGATTTGGTGAAAATATCAAGTCTAGAGCATGCTAGAGAGGATTCTACACCAAAATCGGATTTTTTGCTTTTGTAGATTGGACCTTTTGTAGATCAAAACACTAAATAGGTCAATATACTTGTTCAATTCCGTTTTTAAAATTTACATGTTGGATTTGGCCGATTTTTGGATCATTGGTTCAGCCTAAGTGGTGGCTTATAGATTGCATATCAAATTTTCAGCATTTGCATTTAGATTTGGAATAGTCAAATTTTTGTGATTTTGTCAAAACCCTAATTTTGATTGGATCTCTAGATAGTGAGGTTGCTGGACTTCATTTGAGCATGTTTCAATCTTAGGAAGTGGCAAAAGTCATTAGATTGAGGATAGATCATAGGTTGATCAAGATTCCATTATTCTATGTGTTGATTTGCTTGGATAAGTGCTAGAAGAGAATTTGTGAGATAGTTTTAAATCTTGGTGATTTCTTTTGAAAGCATTTGTTGTTGTTCAAAGGAGTGCTTTGTGCATTGAAACAGGTTGAAAGAGAAGATCAAGTCATTGCTACATGGCAACCTCAATTGGAGTCATGTTGGACGCCAATGATAGGCTTACCTCAAGCAACTATCCATTATGGAAAGTGAGGATGGAGTCACTTCTTGAGATGAATGATGTTTTAGATATTGTTGTAAGTTTGGAGGAGAGACCAGCAACACAACAAGATCAATTGAGGTATGACAAGAGGGCCAAGAAGGCTCTACACATGATAAAGATGAATGTTACCAATGAACTTCTCAAGGAAGTTGGTAAGTGCACATCATCTTTGGAAGCTTGGAATTCATTGAAGAAGCTTTAATCCAAGTCTACTTCTAGAGTGTTGACTCTAAGAAGGCAAATCTTTTCTTGTTTGCAAAAGAATGAAGAAAGTCCAAGTACTTTTGTTTTGAGAATGAAAGCATTGAATGATGGGTTAGCTTGCATAGATGAAAGCATTAAGGAAGGAGAGCTTATTCAAGTGATTCTTAATGGCTTGTTGGATGCTCATGCTAACATTGTTCAAACTATTGCTATTCAAAAGAATTTGCCAAGTTTTATGGATCTTCAAGAGATCTTGATCAATGAGGAATATAGGCTTCAAGCAAGAGATGGATCTACATCGACACTTCAAGAGGATGCTATGTTCACAAAGGGCAAACTCAAGGGAAAAACCAAAAGCAAGTGGTCTAAAGGGCAAGATCAAGTGGATGCTTCTTCAAGTGGCAAAAAGAATGATAGATCAAAGCTCAAGTGCTTCTATTGTGGCATCAAAGGACACTTTGCAAGTGAGTGCTACAAGAAGAAGAGAGATCAAGGAGACAAGCAAGGTAATCTTACTCTTGATGAGGATGGTTTGGATGTGCAAGATGCAAATGATGATGATTTTGTGATGTCTTCATGTATGCTTGCTAATGATGGAGATCTAGATCCTTGGTGGATTGATAGTGGAGCAAGTTCACACATGACCTTTCACAAAGAGTATTTCACTTCTTTGTTGGCATATGGAGATGACAAGAGGGTAATCTACACGACCAATGATGGTGAGTGTGCAATCAAAGGGATTGGCACAATTCCTATTTCTCTCTCTACAAATAGGAATGTTCATTTGGAGGATGTCTTGTTTATTCCATCTATTACCAAGAATTTGCTTAGTGTGAGTCAAATGCTAAGTAAGGGTCTCAAGGTGGAGTTTGATGGAGATGCTTGTTTGATCAAAAGGAAGGATGTCTTGATTGGAAAAGGTAAAAGGCAAGGAAAGTTGTTCAAACTTGATGCTTGTGTTATTGCTAACCAAGTTGGATGTTTTGCAAGGGAGCAAATTTCTATTCAAGAGGTTTGGCACAAAAGGATGGGACACCTCAACTTCAAGTCATTGGAGGTAATGGCAAGGAAGAAGGTTGTGATTGGTCTTCCAAGTTCCTTAAGCAATGACAAGCATGTTTGTGAGTCTTGTGCTTTGTCTAAGTCACATAGACTACCTTATACTAGATCTATTTCTAGATCTACAAAGCCTTTTCAACTTGTACATTCGGATATTCATGGATTTACTACAATTAGCAATAGTGGAGCTAAGATGTATGTAGCATTCATTGATGATTTTAGTAGATTTTATTGGATCTATCTACTAAAGAGCAAGGATGAAGTGTATGATGTCTTTTTCAAGTCCAAGAATGCAAGGGAGAACCAATTTTCCACAAAGATCAAGTGCTTGAGAGGTGACAATGGTGGTGAGTACATATCTAACAAGTTCAAGGCCTTCTGTGATGAGCATGGGATCAAGAGGGAGTATACAACATCAAGGACCCCACAACAAAATGGAGTGGCTGAAAGGAAGAATAGAACTTTATGTGAAAGTGCTAAAGCTATGAGGTTAAGTGCTAATCTTGACAAACCATTTTGGGATCAAGCTTTGTTGTGTGCCAATTTCTTGTGCAATAGGTGGCCGAGTGCTATTTTGGATGGAAGGACACCTTTTGAGATGCTATTCAAGAGGAGGCCGAGTGTCAACTTTCTAAGAACCTTTGGATGCACATGCTATGTCAACATTACTCTTGATGATAGGACCAAGGAGGATCCATCTTCAAGAAGAGGTATTTTGTTGGATATAGTGAGGTGAGTAAAGCCTACAAGGTTTACATTCCTTCTACTAACAAAGTGATTGTTGGTAGAGATGTCATTTTTAATAAGGGAAACATTCCAAAGGTGTCTTCAAGCATGATTTATGGTAAAGTAGATGGATGTAACATTCTTGATATTGATGAGAAGGATTCTACTTTGGATGGTGGTGATGATGGACCTTCATCAAGTCAAAAGCCAAGGAGAACATCAAGAGAAAGACAAGTACCTTCAAGGCTCACATATGATCAAAAGGGTAAGCAAGTACTTTCTGGAAATTATGTTGTTTCCTAACCTCTTTGGATGATTCTACAAGTGTAGATCAAGCAAGGAAAGAAGAGGAGTGGATCCAAGCTATGGATGTTGAGTATTGATCTCTTATGAAGAATAGAACATCTTTTGGAAGATCTTCTTGTGTACATAGAGCTATGCAAGTGGATGGATGTTATCTTGCTGTAAAATCAAGTAATGGATCTGGAAAACAAATTTTGTTCAATGACTTTGATGGTCAAGTTGAAAATCAAGAGGTTGTTCTCAAAGCGCTTCAACTAGTCAAAAGGGAACTTGGCAATTTGGAGCTAGTCAAGAGCATCAAAGGAGAGGTAATTGACAAAGGTGTTATGGATCTATTTTTGCAGCATATTGAAGGCTCAAGTAAGGTCAAAGGAGCAGCAAGGAAGTGTTGTTCAAGTTTACTTTACTTGTTCTATCTCATGTTTGAGCAATTTCATGTGGATGTGTGCAAATTGTCAAGATATGGTAAAACTAGCTACATTGGTGAGCATTGTTTTGATGTTGGATTTGTACTAGCATTCTTGGCTAATTTTGCTGATGGAAATGAAGCTATTGGAGGCTCATTATGTCACTCATCCATGGCTAAGTTCTCAAGTGTTGAGCTACTTGGTGCCAATACTTGGAGATTGTCAATTTTTGGTGAATTCATGGTCATTTTCTTGTGTCAAGTAGATCTTGAAGATGGACTAGTGCAAACTACTTGGTTTATGGAGTCATGTGGTGCTGGATTTTCATCATTTATGTACTCACCTACTCATGGATTTCCAAGGTTTGATGGTTTCTTGTGGCAAGATGAAGATGGAGGCTCATTCATGGAGTATCATGGTGGATACAAGGCAACAAAGGACAAAGGAGGAGGAGACATGCAAGCAAAAGTTGATCACTCACATTTATTATTTGTTTGCTATATTTTTCTAGAGAGTTCAGAGTTGTAAGCATGGTGGAATCATTTCATTTACATTCTATTTGATTCTTCATGTTCTAGTCACATTTTTACATGTAAAATTGATGTAAGACATAGTGAAGCATCCCAAGTGGACACTGTTCTCTATATCAATTATGGTTGTTTCTATTTTGAGCATTACATGATCATTGAAAGGAGATTTATTCTTAGGAAAAAGATCATTCTTATGATGGACCAAAGTTCTATTAGCAAAAACTATGCTAGGAGCATTGGAAGCTAGGAAAGCGAGTTTTGAGGTACATCATTGGAACTCGAGATTTTGGCATATTGTATGAGGGATCATCACCTAATCTTTTTGGATTTTTAGATTCGGACTATGCTGGAGATGTAATGGATAGGAAATCCATTAGTTCTTATTGTATTCTCATAGGTGATGGAGCTATATCATGGATGTCAAAGAAACAGGCCACTATCTCATTGTCATCTAGTGAGGCCGAGTACAAAGCTCTTACACATTGCACAAAGGAGATGGTATGGATCAAAAGGATGATCAAGGATCTTCACTTGCTAGATTTTGCAGAGAGCCCAATCATCTTTTATGACAATCAATCAGCCCAAAGAATGGCATCCAATCCTATCTTTCATGCTAGGAGCAAGCATATTGAGATACAATATCATTTTGTGAGGGAGCGAGTCATTGCAAAGGAGGTGGAGCTTCAACATGTGTCTTCAAGGGAATGTGTATCTGATATCTTCACCAAAGCATTGGGAAAAGACTTGTTCATGAAGCATAGGACTTCACTTGGAGTATTATCAAAGTCTATGCTAAAACTAGTTGAAGAGGGAGTGTGAAAGATTCAACTAGTTTCATCACATTTTGCAATATTTCCATATTTGGCATATTGAGGCCAAAACTTGTTTTAGACTTAGAGGTTGACTTTTCAAAGTTCATTAGTCTAAATTTCATTTGAGTAAACACTTTTTAAAAGTGTGGGAAAGATAGAATGCGAGTTTGAGTAGATTCAATTTGAATAAGTTGGGTACATCGAATCTAGACCCAAAATTGGTAGGGTTAGCATTTTGGTGGGAAAGCCAAGTGGCCAAATAGGGTTTGGACCTGCTATAAAAGGATGTAACTCGTGGAGAGAGTCATCTTCTCTCTTCTCTATCTCATTTCATGCTTATACATGGTTCTCTTGGGTTCTACTATCCATTGGTGCACTATCTTGGTGATTGCTTGCAATTCTATGTGTAGAATGATCTATATTTGCTATTTTTGGATCTGCACGTTGAAATACAGTAGCTTGCTAGTTTGTACGGACAGCAATAGTACATAATCATTTCATTCAAGTTTGATCAAGTTCTATTAGTGTTTGCATCTCAAATTGTGTGTAGATGCTGATGTTTTTACATTGGTGAAATTGGTAGTGTATTTCTCTTTCTAACCAAAGATCATTCAAGTAGATTGGATCTTAAGGATATGAAATCTTTCACACTTGGGTCCTCATTTCTCCACTTCATTCCTCGAGTGTCAGAGTGTCAATTTTTTTAGATTCTCTATTTTTCATCTCTCGTGTTCTCTGATATGTTTTCAAAGGCCAACCAATGTCGAAGGAAATAGCACGGACAAAACAAACGGCTAGAGATCCCCGAGTGACTGCATTGCTCCATAGGGATGCACTAGCAATGAGAGAGAGAGATGGGAGAGCAGAAGCAGGAGTAGGATTCGCAGCCCTATAGCGTCTCAGGAAGATCCGGCCACTCAACGTGAAGTTGAGGAGGACATGGCCCATACAGCAGCTTCACATGAGAACCAGACTGAGCAGCAGCAGCAAGAAGACCAGCAACAGCAGCAACAGTAGCCACCACGACAAAAAAGCCCTTCCTCGACGACAACTGAATGGGAGGAAACAATGAAGTTCCTAGATGAGGAGCTTGCGGCATCGGGTGAGTTGTCGGTTCTGAATGATTCTTTCTTCGACCCATTTCCACCAGCAATGGGCATGGACACATCAAATTTAGACATGTCGGGGGACACCACACCCACCGTGTCACCTCCAAGTCATGACCTGGGACATCAAGCTCCACTGCGTCCTTCATTTGGTTCAAATTATTGCAAAATGAGTATAATGAAGACAAACAAACATAACAAACACACACAAGTTGATTTGTTGGATCAGACTTGCCTCGGTCCCTTCATTAATGTCTTCGGTTTGCGCAAGGTCAATTCCTTTGCCTTTGTACTTCACGTCAACAGTTTTCCCTTCGAGTACCTCGAATGGCCTCGTTTGAACTGGTGGTGGTTGAAGCGTTTTCAATTGGCAAAGCACTCTTGCTAGTGCTTGCTCGGTGGTGTCCGTGTCACGCCCGATCAGCTTCTCATATGTGTCGTCGGGCTGGGTGCGGTCGAAAGTGGAACTACCATTCTGCAAATTTACCAATGCTGCCAGCATCTCATCTTCTCGCAAGCCGAGAATATGTTGCAAATCATGCATGAACACATACTCCTGCCCATCAATGATGGTTGGAGCAAGGCCATGGATTCGAAGCACGACATCATCGGACTCATCTATATTTTCTGGTTCCGCTGATGTGGATGCACTTGTTGCCTCTTGCACAGCCAAGACTGCTTCGATAAATCTTTCTCTTCACCCAGGTCGTGCATCTCGTTCACTTGCTCACTAGGATTGTGTTTGTTGCTGGCCACAGTTGCTGGAATCTCATTAAGCAAAAAAATAACAGTAATCTCACCGGATAGAAACGTCTTTCCTACACTTTGAAGATCAAAAGTTTTTAGCTAATCCTTGGTTAGCTCCAAGTAATGATCGTTACCCAAGTGACTAATAAATCTGTTGAGACGAGCGATAAAGGGTCTATCTCCTTTCCATATATAACTAAGCAAGTTATATGGAATCCACATGATAGTTGAGCCAAAATTTGTATGGCATAAGGCTTCAAAGTTTCATCTATATACTCACTCACATACGTGAATGCATCCGTATTAGCCCGTAGAGTGGCAGCATGTCTATTCTATCAGTAAACATACAATAAATACGATCCAATTCGGCAGTAATATTTATCACAAAGGCATATTCGAAATACAATTCAACATAAATTGTCTAGCGTTGTTTTCCAAAATATTGCATCCATCTCTTTCCAACTCGGACTCTAGACATCCTCCATTCTTGATGCCTTGTTCTAGCATTAGAGGATTGCCATGTTGTCTTTCTGACTGAATTTGAATTGGAGATCATTTTACTCAACTCTTCAGTTCTTGTGTTTTGAAAGTGTCCTCAGCCCAAAACTCCTCTATAAAACCATTGGAATATCTCAACCAATGCATTGCTAATACCCTTTCCTCTGCCATGCTGTGAATTTTTGAAATATGCAGCCTTTGCCCTGTAATGACTCTTTTTCATGCCTTGCATATTCCAAATAGCTGATGATCCATAGGTTTTCATAAACCAAGGTCCATGAGCATAGAAGATGTGCTGTTCATAGAAAATTTGTATTAGTTAAAATCTTTACAAATACACAAAGACGAAAGTAAAAAATATGAGACACACATACCATATAGTGAGTTAAATGTGTTTCTCCCCATGCATCGATCATCAATTCAGTAAATGTTTTGACTTCTCTTGCGTATCTATCCAAATCTTCATCTCTCACAATCTTTTTGTTGATAGTTTGTGACAAGGCATCAAATGCTTGCCAAACCTTAGCACGTGTACTTGCCATGTGAGGATCTGAGCCAATATTTGTTGTGCATTGACATATTTTCTTCCAGTACTCCCATTCAACACTACTTTCATGTGCAGTATGATTTGACAATAGGTGTCTCGCTTTCGCACCACTCATTGAAACTTTTGTTGGAACATCTTGCGTTTTTCCACTCATCTCAACGTCTTTGGTAAGACTCACGTGGCCCCCATGCAATCCCATATCGGATAAAATTATCTCTAGATTTCTAATGCTAACATCTGCTCTTGATTTGGGCTGCATGTTCCATGCGTAACAACAGTGCAAAAATAATAATTTGCCCAGTATTCGTAATTCACCATGCATTGTGCAAAAATGGACTCTTTCGAGAGGAATGTTCAACACATGACTCCAAGCTTTGTCTAGATTGTGCCTATTTGGTGCAAGACATTGGTTGCAATTCAAAATACTTTTGTTCCACTCAGATTCATACATACAATATATACAAAAATTCTTTGCATTTGCACCGAGACCACAACCGTACATGCATTTCAAAGTCTTCAAATCAGCAGCTAGGTGCCATTCTACAACAAAGCTCAACATTGAGCAATTTGCCTTCATTTTGTGCATGTATTATCTTAGATATACTACATTTTTCAAGTAGCCAATCCAGTACGTCGTGAGACTCCTTAGGAACTTCAAATGCAGCTATCCACCATATGTGATTTTCGGATTGCACGCTAAATTCTTTACAATAACTTTCACCAAACTGTTGCAATTCATGATTCATCAAGGTGATTGTGACACGTTCAAGTTTACGCCCTTTTACGATTTCTGCTTCGTCCAACTTAATAACAAATATAACTTTACCTCTACAATCTGTAAAACAGAAATTTCATTACGAAAACATATTAGTTGAAGAAAAGCATACAATTGAAAACTGAAATCCACAATAAATGTTCTTACCATTTGTTCTAATTTCGTAATGTCAGATCATCATCGCTTGGACCTTTTCCAGATCTAAGAATATATTATTGCCTTGATGATAATGAAAACATGTCGAAGGTCCTTTCTTCTTATTGGTTACTGTAAAAGAATCCTCAATATGTTGAAACTCTCCTAATTTAGAGAGCAAAATCGAATTGCATTCTCATTTGGCGGATTCAACAAGTTTATAAGTAGGTATAATTTGATGGCGTTTTAACCCATTTTTGTCATAGCGTTTCATATACTTCTTCAAAGCTCTATACCCCTTGCGACTCACACCTCCTTGGTCACATGCGTACACCATCTCTTTAACATTTGGATTTGGCTTGAACTTGTCAACTAGCCTTTTTGCAATTCTCAAGCGAATTCAGTCACTTGTTTCATCTTCCACAATCTTAATCAAATCTTTACCCTTCAAAAAATGTTTCATATATTTTTCGGCAATAAAATCTTTTCCAACCGTCTTTTTCAAAAACTCTTTTGTGTCCGTCATACGTCTTTTACTGGCACCACCACCTGGTGCCAAAGCTTCTAGTTTGTGTCTCTTAGTGTTTTCATTTTCTGCTTGCTGATCCATCGAGACTCTACGCTTTTGTTGTAAGCCATATATTGTCCTCTGAAATATACTGATTGAAGATTGCAATTCTTCAATTTTTGCGACTGAACTGGCAAGCTCTATTTTCAAACCATTTATCTCTTGCTCCAATTTCATATTTATTCCATGCAATGACTTTAAATTGTCATTCATACTCAAGATATGAATGTTTGCCGTATTTGCCAATGTCTCAGCTTGGATTCTTCGAGAATCCATTGCTTGACAATAGCCAAGCAGTCCATTCCGACCATCCCCAACGAACCTTAACAAATTATGTACATCGGAAAATTTAGGAGGAGCATCTACTAGTGGATTATGAGGGTATAAATCACCTCTTACCCATAGGTCAATATGTTTTTTGCCTTCTAATCTCCAACAATGCATGTCATACAAATTTAAGTTAACAACCCATGCAGCTTTGGTGGTCGCATAATCCCTCTCTAACTTCACATGTAAGTGATACTTGGTTGTCATCTTGAAGATGTCAAATTTTCCAAAAGAATCTATGTACAACATTACAATATATCTTAATCAAATGGTGTCAAAGTTCAATGTGAACTAACCATGATATAAGCTTTATTAGGCATATACTAGTTTCCATCCCTAGGGTCCTATTGTAGTTAGGACAATGAAAGGTCGTCCTATACTAACCCTACTCTAGTTGTAATTTGTAACTTACCTATTAGTTGCCTATTATAGTCTATGCAAATAACCTACAATAGTCTATGAAAATGAGACCTACATTTAGGCCTTAACTCTTGCTCACCTTGTATAGTAACCCAAGGTAAAGGTGCCACGTAGGATTGATTAGCACTAAATTAATTATGATTAGAAAATTTGTTTAGGCAAGGAAGAGGCCTTTTTTGAGACCAAAAAGGGCCCTAATGGCAGAGCCATCCTAGCTCTCTTTTTGTACTTTGGAATTTCTTGAGGAATTTGTGGTTCTTCTTCAATGCCAAGTACAATATCCATCACATCTTGTAATATTAAGACAGATTCCATTATAACCTTCCAAATTGAGTAATTGGAGGTTGACAATCTTTCACTTGCTTCGAATAGAAAGACACCCATTGAAGTCATAAAGAATGATGGGAATAAAAAATGATGGATGGAAGAATTGCTTATCTTCTCACTATAGGAACCAATCAAGGGTACATAACCAAATCCTATGTAAGACTTAGCAAAAAACTGTGAGATAGATTTCACTAGCTTGAGAATCTCTCTAAAACAAGATTTGAATCATCAAAAAAGATGAAGTATGGCAAAAGTTATGGTTCTTTGAATTTCACATGTGTGAAATATTCCAAGAATGTCAAATTGACTCAAATACAATCTATTTGTATGAAACAATTTGCCTAGAACCTATAGATTTTGTCTAAATCACATATAGATGAGATTATGTAGCTTCTGGATGATTTTTGTGATCATTCAAGCAATAAATGACATGTACACACGATTTTCCACAAGTCTAGGCCCCCTACCTACTACTCTTCAAAAGCTTATAACTTCTGATTGGCTTATCCAACTGTCATGATTTAAATTGCATTAGATTCTACAGCTTTCTACTGGGCTAATTTGCTTGAAATTTAGATCTAAGGTGAGAGAGAACCACCAATCTGAAAATGGACGGATTTCACACGTGCTAGCACCTGAAATTCCATAGAGCACTTGATCTGGCCCATTCAATGTGGTTTATTACTCAGAATCACAAGAAAACTACAAACTAGCTAGAAGGTAAAATCTAGACAATTCCTAGCTTGAAATCTGATCAGATTTGCAAACTTTTTGATTAGATTTGCTTGTGAAACTTAGGTAGGCTTTGATACAATGCTGAATTCACACGTGTGGGACACCCTACACATGTATTTTTGATCTCCTAAGTACAATAACACCATAAAGATCATACTAGCATTGGTTGTCAATAGGAAAGCTGATCATACAAGCAATGTTATTGTGTTAGAAGCAAGATCTGTCAACAAAACATAAGACAAAGCATCATAAATGCCTCTACTCGGCTAGAGAGAGAAAATTGCAAGTACAAAACTCGTGGAGAGAGAGAGAGGGCACAAAGAGCTTGTCTACAAATTTGCATTATACACAAATTCCATCATATTCTCAATGAGAGTACATCACATATATATAGATCCATGGACTCTTTTCCTACTTTGAGTTGAATTGGAGTTGTGGATCCACCTCTCAAGCTATCTAGACTTATCCAAGCCACCTCACTATGTCTAATTGTGCCACATAGTCTTTTCATGCATTAAATGTGGCATGTGAAGTACAAATGGCAATTCCTATGGTAGCTCGAGTTTCTACTTCTACCTACCTTGAATATTTTATTCTAAGATGGGTCTATACTAAGCCAAAAGAGCTCAATTCATCTTTGGCATTTTTAGGACCCATACTCACAACATTAGATAGATTTTTCAATATTTTGACTAATTGATCAAGTTCAGTCACTCGATCTTCTATGTCAAGTGATAAGGACCAAGATCTTGTATTGGACATTATATTTGAGCTATCTCAAGTGATGGGAATCGACTTTGATTTATTTCATGAGCACATAATTTTTGGAATTTTATTACTTTATGAGAAACCTTTAGTGATATTCACCAAAAGTGAGCTATTCCAAAAGATGCAATCAAATTTTAGTTATCTCATGTGATGTGAGTCAATTTCTTTGACAAGGGATCAAGCTTGAGCTATCTTAATGTACTAGACTTGGGATTGGTTGAGTCTGATCACTTGATGAGCTGTGTCGGGTGATAAGCAACAAAACCACGCATAGACATAAAATTGTTATCACGTGCAACAAGTGGGGGGCAAAAATTTTTTGTCCGGAGGTCCGCGTGCTCACCCAGGTCAGCAGCCCGAAGTGGGTAGCGTGCCACTCCGGTCCGCTGACCTGGGTGAGCGCGCGGGCCTCCGGACAAAAATTTTTTGCCCCCCACTTGCTGTCCAGACTGCTACGCTCTCAACTTGGCATGCGGCCCGGGGAGTGTGGGAGTGAGATCGAGAGAGGGGAGGGAGCGGGTACGGGCGTCGTAGGAGGAGGGAACGGGGGATTGGGGGGGGGGGGGGATGGGTTATTGTACAAGGGGAGGGGGAGGGGTGTACCCCATGCCCCCTCCCACACTTTTTTTTTTTGAATTTTTTTTCATTTTGGGGGCCCAATGAAATACTGGGCCCCCTTTTTACCTCAATTCAAGTCGTAAAACGGTTTTTTGAAGGCCTTTAAAAAATACTGGCCATCTCTTCATTTAGATCTTAAATCACTTGTCCTTATCATATCATCATTACAAGTAGAGTTAGAGGAGAGTTAGTGGGTGGGTTAGAATTTGTAGATCTAATTTACGCCATTGGATGTGCCATGTCATATGGACCATTTCATCTCAATTGTCATTCTCTTATTGGTACACATGTCATCATTAACACTAATTATAATTAGTGAAGAGGCCCTTTTTGAGTCCAAAAAGGGCCCTAATGATTGGCCATTGTTTGCCATGTTGTAATTGATCAATGTACTTGTTAAACTATGATTAATAAAAGATGCCCAGTATGAACCCCCGCAAGAAGCCCTTGCCATTTGACTTTCAGCCTAGTGATTAAATGATGTTTCAGTCTTTTGCAGCTGGAATACATTGACCTGTACTTAATCCACTGGCCTTTGAAGTTCAAAAAGGGTGTGGAATTCCAGGTCAAAGAAGATGACTTTCTACCTCTTGACATCAAGGCAACTTGGCAAGCTCTGGAAAGTTGTGTGCAAGTAGGATTAGTCCAGTCCATGCCATTGGTGTCAGTAACTTCACGGTAGAAAAATTGACAAGCTTACTTGACTATGCGAAGATTGTTCCATCTGTCAATCAGGTATCTGATGACACTAGGAAGCATTTTCAAAATAGAATCTTCTCACTCGAAAGTTTATGTATTTGATGGAATAAATCCCTTACTCTAATAAACTTTAACATTTTCCAAGTCAGAGAAAGGCTTCAGCGATTTTCTTGAGACACTTTTCAGTAAATTTTGGATCTAGATTGGTGGCTGATTTTGTACCTTGCATTCTTAAAAGCATTGAGTGAAAAACTAGGAAATTGATTTGGCAATTGCCAAAGTCTTTTTCAGCAATACAATCTCATTCAATGTTGCTAGAAGTCCAGAGTTTAAAGAGTGTTTGCAACTACTTCGTCCTGGCTTTCGCTTTTCAGGATATAATAAGTTTGCATAGAACCTCTGGACATTACAAAAAAATGATGCAAATGAAGATGACGATGACTCTGAAAATAACAAAACCGATGAAGATGAAGACAATGAAAATGAAGAAGATGAAGAGATTGGAGAAAGCTCAACACATGCAGCGGACGAAGACATTTGTGGAGATAAAACTATAGGTCTTGGAAAACATCGTAGACTTAAGCGAAAAACTATGGCTCTTGCGGATTTCTTTTAAGACGAGTTGTCTAACTTCCTAGTAGAATGTCATTTTTTGTCTAATGAAGTTCCTATGTTTAAGATTTTTGTCATGTTATTTCAATATCATATGTCCTTGTTTAAATTTGTTTGAATTTTCAAAATTTATGGACAATGATTTATTAGTCCTATATTTTCTTTAGTCATTGTTAATTGTTATTCTTATCTTCAAATTATTCTTATATGCATATTATGTTTATGTTTGAATATATGGACGCTAGGATACAATAACCTCATAAATGTTTTTGGATTGAAAAAATATAGTAATCAAAGGACCGTATAATTTTTTTTGTATAATACGTTACATATTTATATAATACGTCAATTATACGATATTTTAATATATAATACATATTATACGCAACTGAGCTAATACTCAATCAATAAAAGTTGCTCTCTCTCTCACTATGCTATCTCTCTATTCTGTCCGCTGCTGCATGAATTCTAAGAAATACATTAAGACTAGAATGAATGAGAGAGCAGACTATGGGGAGAAGTTCTGAATGAAAAGTCTAGACTCCAGAGGTAAGCCTCAGAGATCTCCATCCCATAGTTCTTGGACGGTCTGATAAGGCCCACTGGTAGGATTGCAAAACATCTCAGCACGGCCTATTCGCCGTTGCGCAATTCTACTTATTTCATTTACGTCATCTTCAGATAGCTCCCAGCTGAATATTTCAAAGTTTTCTGCAACTCGTTTTGGATTGAAGCTTCTGGGCAGCACAATGGCTCCAGTCTGCACTCCCCAACGTAATGCAACCTGAAGAGGAATATCGTCACTATGACATACTTGAAATTTTAATTGAGAAAAATACATGGATGGTACTTTGACATGGTACGTTATCGACTCAGGTAATTAGATTCCATTTTTTTACTTCAAGCCTGTAAAAGTGCAAAATGAAAAAGGCTGAGGTAATCCTAGAATACCACCTGAGCTGGTGTCTTCCCATGCTTTTCTGCAATGCTTTCAACAATAGGATTAGTTATGACATCCTTTGTACCATAAGAAGACCCTGGATTTCCAAGTGGTGACCACCCACTCACAAGAATCCCCTTGGCATCACAAAATGGTTTCAGTTTCTTTTGTTGCCACACGGGATGCCTCTCAACCTGCATAAGATTAGATAAGCAGCTGAATCTTGTCAAAATATCAATGTGATGACCTTATGCAGTATTCAGACATTCCAAACCTTAAACTGACAAAGACAGGTGTTGATGCCACATCCAGTGTAATTGCATATAAAAGCAGATGCTCTTAGAATGCAACACACTAAGAATTTTGGTTCGATTTCTTAAACTCAAACCAAACGCTACATTCCTATTCAAGCTTGCGGCCAGTTCAGCTGGCACTAGCTCACAAGCTTTGATACCTCCTCCACTTCCTTATTCCCCAATAAGATGGGCCTTGATTCTATACACTCCACCTACAAACGTTTTGCTACAAAATTTGCATCTCATAGAAACGTTTGGCCCCCTTTGTGATAAATCTAGGCGCTCCACATATTGCCATAAGTGATTTTTAGGACGACCCATTTGCACAAATGGATTTCGTGTAGTCCTAATTAGAAAGCCTACAAACAATAATACAATGATTTTATTCAACATAGATGATAGAAATAATCACATTTTAATTTTAGGTGGGTGTGTGTGTATGACGTGTGTGTGTGTGTGTGTGTGTGTGTGTGTGTGACTAGAGAGAGAGAGAGAGAGAGAGAGAGAGAGAGAGAGAGAGAGAGAGAGAGAGAGAGAGAAGCTTCATGGATTGTAGTTGCATTAGATATGTCGTTGTTTGCTTACTAGAGGTTATCGAGAGCAGAACCTTAAAACTTGGCTTTCAAGAACAAAACCAAAAATAATGCATTATTGCAATTTAGAAAGATTACAGACTCTCATCTCGAACACAACTGACATGGGCCCATCATCTTAGTTATGCTTCTTGGATTTTTGCCAAAAAGAATGCATAAATGGCCAGTTTATAAACGCTTAGTGGGATAGATATAGTGATATCAATGACAAATTTTTTGGTGGGACTTTGGAAATAGCCTTTGCCTATGGAATCCCAGGCCAGCTACCTACAAGAAACATATTTTCTACAGCTAGCAACATGATTTGGAATGGTGGAGCTGCTTGCTTCACCAGCTACCATAGTACCAAATAACATGTACTGGAGGAACGAACCATGTAGGTTGGGAACAAATTCTATTTCAACTGAACACGTTAGTTGATACTTATAGTATGGGTCGCGAGCTATTACAAGATATGAGCAAACATGTCTAAAAGGTTTGAACTTGAAAGAATGAAAATAATCATTGAAACAATGAACTTCAATCTTCAACAATTTATTAGAAGAGCTTAAAGAAGCTGCATTCCTATAAGCTACAACAGTAAGGATGCAGCAAATTTGAATATTGAAAGTTCAGAGCTCCAACCTGCAGATGATCGTTGGTGGGGATCCAACCTCCAGAATATCCGTCAGATTATAAAAAACGTTGAGGTTTGGATCCAACCTCCAGAATATCCGTCAGACCATAAAAAATGTTGAGGAGGAGGCCCTGAAAGGTTTGGGTTTCAAACTTTCAGCTTTGTGATGAACTTCGTGAAAGATTCAGCTAAAAAAAACATCGCTATTGTGAATGTATCATGGCAAGGAAGGCCAATGAAGCCTGGAAGCTCAATAAATTGTATAGGCAAAGGAGAACTCACCAACTCACCGTAGACACCTGAGAGATAAAAAAATTGAAGGCTTAACTGAATGCACGTACACACAATAGAAATAGAAATAGAATGGATACAATGGAACTTTGAAGAGCAGCCACCAGCGAGTACTGTCACCAATGCTCTCTTCTGAGAGCAAGAACAAGAATTAGCAGCTGCCATCCACCAACGCTATCCAACCACCAGCGAAAACAGCCACCAACGTTGTCTTCTAAGGGCAAGACCCAATAGTTGTCCAACCACCAGCGAAAACAACAACCAATGTTGTCTTCTAAGTCCCAACAATGAGCAAAGTTATGACTCCTGAGTAAAACAGTGGATCACACATGAAGTATTTATAGACAACTTATCAATCATAAAAACAAATGTGCAGAGGGTGCAGGGCGGCTGGCCTAGGGGCTCATGTGTAGGGCCGCAAAGCTATGGATACAGCTATGGCAGGCTGCAAAGGTGAGGGGGCCAAGGTGGGGCAAGGTAGACGGAGGATGTATAACTAGCCCTACGTATTTTTTAGCAAAAGATGTTAACACATGTATTTTATGGCCACATGTTATACGCTTGTATAATACTATGCAACTATGATTATTAGAGAAGAGCAAACTTCCCATACATAGAAAGAGAATTGGTCGTCATGTGACATTCGGGGACCCTCTCACTTTAACTAGTTATTTAGTGTGCTTCATGCAATGTGTAGAAATGAGAGAGAGAGAGAGAGAGAGAGAGAGAGAACGAACCGTGTGAACCGAAAACTGTTGAGAGAGAGGAACGATGGTTCAACAATGCTATAACAACAACAATGGTTCCTCTCACGGTTGCTCTCTCAATGGTTCTCACGGTTTCTCTCTCTCACTCACGGTTCTCACGGTTCCTCTCTCTCACTCACCATTCTCACGGTTCTCCCTCTCTCTCGCTCACAGTTCTGACGATGCTCTCTCTCTCTCTCTCGTCTGCTCTCCCTCTCTCTCTCAGTCACGGTTCCTCTCTCTCACTCACGATTCTCACGGTTCCTCTCTCTCTCTCACTCACGGTTCTCTCTCTCTCTCTCTCTCTCTCTCTCTCTCTCTCTCTCTCTCTCTCTCTCTCAGATGCTCTCCCTCTCTCTCGATCACGGTTCTCTCTCTCTCTCTCTCACTCACGGTTCTCATGGTTGCTCTCTCACTCATGGTTCTCACGGTTCACGGTTCTCCCTCTCTCTCGCTCATGATTCTCACAATGCTCTCTCTCTCTCTCTCTCTCTCTCTCTCTCTCTCTCTCTCTCTCTCTCTCTCTCTCACTGACCATGAGAACCGTGAGAACCATTGACAACCATGAGAACAATGAGAACCATGAGAACCGTTGAGAGAGAGGAACCATGAGAACCGTTGAGAGAGAGAAAATTCACCTTCAGCCACCTCATGACAATGTGACCCTAAATGAATTGTGAGCCTTCTATACCGAACATCATGTGCTATAACATAATAGATTTTGGCAGGACAAGACCCAACACGTGTTGGTCTAAAACTACAATGATAACACGAAAATCCACCATGATGTTTCTGCACAGTAGCAAGAGGACAATGCACGCTCAATCTTCCCTTCCATTTGGTTCTGTTTGCATTTCCAAAAGATTGTAAATTGCTGCACAATTCGTTCTCGCATATGAAAGAGCCTCCACATTACGACTTTCAAACATCACCAGCAAAACCAGAAATAGTGGTTGTTACATAACGTATCCAAGGGTGGCCATCCTTGCTCTGTTCCGGAGACATGGGAAACTCTTAAGTCCTTTCATGAAGCCAAGATCAAGTCAAGTGGGAGGAGCAAGAACAAGTACTCTCAAGCCTTCACCAAGGACAAAGCAAAGAACAAAGACTATGGAGGAGTAGAAGATGATTCAACTCATTCTTCTAACTTCAAGAAGAAGACTCAAGAAGATCAAGCCAATTGTATCATAGAAGACTCACATGCAAGTGATGGAGAGGCATCTCTCATGATGTCTAGTTTCTCCTCTTTACTCTTTGATGATGTATCTTGGTATATTGATAGTGGAGCTATGTTCCTAATCTCACAAAGAGTTTGATTAGTGTAGGAAAGTTGTTAGATGATGGTTATGAAGTGGATTTCAGTATCAATAGTTGTTTCATAAAGAAAGAAGATAAGATCCTTGCATATGGATCTAGATATGGAGGCATTTTCAAGCTAGATGTGCATGAAAACTCAAGTGCATGTGATGTTGCATTGATGACTTATGTTTCCAAGGAGGAGCTATGGCATAGGAAGTTGCATGTTTCTAATTTCAGATCTATGCCTATTATAGTCAAGGAGATCAAGCCAAGAGTGGCTTATTCTATGGCAAAATGACATTTGGATCCATATGGTCTTCTACCAAGACAAAACATCCTATGGAGTTGGAACATTTGGATGTTCATCTTTCTTTATTAGTAAGCAAGGGAGGTGTTTCTTGCCTTGCATGTACTATTGATGGCACCACAAGTTACATTTGGCTATGTCTTGTCTCTTCAAGTTTTATGGTGCATGTGTATGTTCCATCATGCAAAACTTTATGGAGTTATGGAGCTAATGGAAGGAGTGCACTATATGGAGTCTTGTTCAGTTATAAGCCTAAGGTTGTGTACCTTAGTGTTCTTGAAGACTATTGCTTTGCATGTGGTTTCTTGGAAGGAAAGAATGATGGAGATCCGAGCTTATGGATCATGGTTCGATGCTTATCCACCAAGGAAGGCTATGTATCCTTTACACTCTCTATCTCGAAGGTGATTGAGCATGGAGAAGTTGTTTATTTTGAAGATCTATTTTCTATCTTGGAAGTGGCCAAGAGCACAGTATCTCATGATGCATCACAAGTCATTGCTATGGTGAGTAATCAAGTTGTGATGGGGTCGAGGTTTGAGGAGGAGTATCCTCAACATGCATGTCCAAGAAGATCTTCTTCATTGTACAAGGCCGAGTCCTTGTTGATCTTATTTTATGGAAAAGAAAGGATAAGTGAAGGTGATATTCATTCTATTCTACTCACCTATGGATCTCTTTCTTTGATTGATGATGTACCTTGCTTAGTTGAGATTTGCTTATCTCAAAGATCAAGTAAGATTGTTCTAGTTTTGAATGAAGTCTTTAGTTTGGAATTAATTCTTGCCATTGGTGACTTGATTATGTTTCCAAAACATCTAGAAAGCAAGATATTGTACCATCATTTGTATGCTCCTAAATTGAGTAAGAGCAAGAATGAGCTTAGTACTCATAGTTTGAAAAAAGGAGTTTTTCATGTTTTGAGACATTTTGTGAATTTCTTTTGAGAGTAAGTGAAACATCCAATGATGACACTTACATCCTTAAGAAAGTATTTAGCCTCAATTTGATCAAGTTTGAGTATGGTTTCAAGATTAGATCCATTTTGGATAGAGTTCATAGTGTTTGGACTAATGAAGCTAGTGTGCTTAATCTTGAATATTGCTCAAGGTACAATCTTGATCTATTTGATCTTTATGGTCATTATGAGGCTTGGAGGCCTCGGATTTTTCAGATTTTGGTACAGCCAACTTCATGCATGTGGACTTTGCAAACCCAAGATCGACATCAGACATGCATGAGGTACATTGGCATAGAAGCAGTTTGGTGGAATATTTTTCAAAGGCATTTGGAAAAGATTTCTGTCAAAGAGATCTTATCATGGTTATGGTAAGGGTGCTGCTATGATGGATTCGTTGATTATCCTCAATTCAAATCCACAGCAAAGAATCCACACACACAAAAAGTATCTTCATCAACAATTCGACCAACCTTGGAGGATTTTCAAGTTCAAGTGATCAATCCAAGTTGATAACTTTTTAGGAGTGTGAAGAATAAAAAGCCATTCAACTTGTCTACAGGGGTTGATGTGGAAAGTCATGTTGCTTGTGCATTTACAAGTTGTAAATATTATTCTCTAGCATGTACAAACTTGAGCTACATGACATGCATAATGTCTAGATGGTCATATTTCACTTTGTTCCATTGTATATATCAAAGGTATGTGAATTGAGCACATAATCTTGTAGATTAGGGCGAGTTTGAGTTAGGTAGATCTAGATTTGATGACATGCATAAAACTAGATGACATGCAACATCAGTTAGAGTGCATGCATGCAACATGCAATCACTGCATGCAATATGCAAGTCAATACACATGTTCTACACATGTCCAAGTCATCTAGGGAAGTTACACGCAAGACATGCATGTAGTTTTGTAGGTCCAAAGTTGAGAATTTGACATTTGGCAAAGTAGGTAGGAGTTAGGTGCAATTTCAGCATGCAAGCTGTTAGGTGTCAATATGGTAATAGTTTATACTTGAGTAGGTGTAGGAAACGCATTGAATGCAAGTAGTACCATGAATTTTGGCTCTCCTATATATGTACATATCATTCTCATTCATATCTAATGATGAATCAAGCTTTGGTAATGTCATAATGTCAAAATTGGATCTCATGCTATTTTGCTTATTTTGATATTCTCTCTCTTACTCGAGATTGGTGTCTTCTTCATACATTATTTGGGTTATGTATTCTCTCTATTTGTGAGGAATTAGTTTTACTTTGATTGCTTACTTTTCTCAGCCTATCACATTTCTATTGTGAATCACATGTTC